>JAAAKL020014545.1:0-11897 GCA_010016065.2 Carybdea cf. marsupialis auct. non (Linnaeus, 1758)
GAAATATTTACTAAAATTATAATGATAATAATAATTATTATTATTATCCAATTATTATAAGCATGTACAGGGAAACAAAATTCATTTTAAAAAAGATCTGTTTATGATAATACGTATTACATCATTTTTTGACATTAATACATAAATTTTTTGAGCCTTTAGCTTTAATTTTGTTGATATATACCACGTTCTTATGTTGTATTGAACAACTTCAAGTGTTGGGCTGTTAATTGTGGGGCTGAACCATGCAAATCAATTTATCCTTTTCCTAGATAACTGTTCAAAACAGGGAGGTATTATGATTGTTGGTGAAAAAGCTACTTTGAAGCCATCATAATACATTTTGAAAGGAGATGCATGAATTGTTAAACTTGGGTTTGTTAGAAAATGCAATAAATTCTTTGATAAAATCATATAATACCCTCTGTGATTCCCCTATATTTCGTGCCACGTCGTTTACGTGACGTGATTATTTGGGTAAAGCGGCAGATTTTCCGATTTCCATGGCTTCGTAGGTTTCCTTCAGCACTCTAACTTACAGTTGTTATTACGATCTGTTGATAACTGAGTAACAACAGCAGAGATTCATTAATCAGGACTAAACATACAGTGAGACACACGACGAGGCTTAGGATATCAATTCCGATTTTTCATTTTACACTTGAGAATGAACTTGTATTTGATACAGAAGAACTTCCAATCAATTAAGAGTACCAAGTACTTCTTTAAAAAAAGATAGAGTATTCACTAGACAAATTTGAAAATATTTCGCAGTTGTTTATTTATAGTCCAGATGTCTCTTCAGTCTTTTCAATTTTTCCTGACGGTATTGGAATACCGTTCTCCTCATAACACAAATTTGGGTTGCACCCAACTACGTATAACTTGTTTTCTACTTTACTAGGAAGGGAACTGTTATTAATCTACTAAAATGCTTCTCGTTTCGCATAACTTTAAACTATCGTGGGTAGGAAATCGCAGATCATAAAATAATCGCCAGGGCAAGCATGGCTTTAGTGTTTGTTTATTTAGTGTTGAGTCCTTTGTGCGACCCGATCTCAGTTGGTTAAAGTTGTTGTACTTTTATGTCTCAATAACATGAGCATTTGATCCTAACATCAAGGCTCTTTAGACGTCATTGCATCTTCGACTGCTAAAACTTCATATGTACTAACGAACCTTAATAAACATTGTCGCGACAAGCTTTGTGAGCCAGCACGGGATGGCATGTATAAAATGCACACTAAAGACTAAGGTACTGTAGAGTAACAATACAAGCCACCACAACTATAAAACTGCTTAAGGATGACGCATGATTTGAACGTATATAAACGGAAGACAGTATATCTTAGTTGTCAATCAGCCTCTGTGAATTTTACTCTAAAAATTATTGACAATATACGTCTTCGTGAATAGAGAAATAAGATAATAAACTTCTGATTTTTTTTCACGTAATTTTAATCAATTGAAATCCATATGTCATCGATAGTCCATTGTCTTTTAAAAAGTGTATGAAGTATCCTTCTCATTACAATAACAGTCATCCTCAATTCACATGTCACTGTATTTTTGGTGGACTTGACCTCTCTTTCCTGATGACCTGAAAAACTAGCCATCCAACAATTTCATGAAGCTATTGTTAATAATAGATCATTTAATACAATTTTTAATATCTCTCTTGTACCCAAAGAACGGCCGTCGTCGGAATATCCCTTTGTTGCAAATTTCTAGCATGCATCTAGATAAAACGTTTTAAATCGATGATCATAATAAAATGTAGCTTTATACTTTACTCACTATAATTTTTCACCATGTTTCATTTTTGTTTCTAAAATCCGTGTATCCTCTGATCTTACTTTCCTGTTGCTATGAGACTTGTTTAAAAAAGAGAATAAACGTCAACAAATGTATCAGATATCTTTAGTCGTATAGAATAAAGCCTGGTCTGGTTTGCTGTGTAACAACTTCATTCCTTTTTAAATGGTAATAACCGACTGTGTTCAATGGCATCTTTATCTATAGTTAGCGAAATAACGGCCGGTGATCGGTGAAAACCGGTGGGAAAATTAAAAAGACCGGCATAGCATAAAAGTGAAATTCAGTAAAAAATCTCGATGAGGACAATCAGCAAAAAAATTTCATTCATCCCCTGGTCTTCGAAAATAGGCATGATAGTCCTGGGTAAATTCTTCTGGGCCTCAAACCCCCACCTCTGAGCTCGCTTCTGTTGTTTTAGTTTTCACCTATGACACAAATTTTCTTTATTCAACCACTGATCTATGGGTAAAATGAGCACGTGCCCAGGGTCTGCCAATCTTGAGGAGGGCTACTTTGGGCGTGACAAAGTCTTTGTTACATCTAATTCAAGAAAATGCTCCATACTCATGTATATAACTACCATATTCAGTCTGCAGCATTTGTATAGACACATGCCACAACTATTTTCACACCTCTTGTGATAAATACTTAAGTGAAACACTGGACGTTTTTGACATGCTACCTTTGTTCACAGGTAAAATCCTGCTTATATTTATACGTTGGTTTATCAAATGCCTGCTACATCTTTATATACAGTTGCGCCAAAGTCATTTAATAAAACTTTCCCTTCGTTACGAATAGATGAGAACCTACAAAGACTCGGTTTCCTAGGGTCTGTGATAAGGTAAAGGCAGCACTGATTTGGTTTTGCGCTTAGGTCTTTTTATGCCCTATTCGTTTTATTGACCTCACCAGACCTTACCGATGTGCCACGCCCCTGAAAATATCGGCTACCTTGGAAGATTGCAGCTTCCTATTTTCTCCGTTTCAAGCAATTCTACAACAAAATAAATCACAAATCCATTCATGTATTTCAATCGCGGTCTACCTCTAGCTCTGCCTTCTCTCCTAACGGTGAGGTTTATATCTTAGGTCTTCCCTCGTCATCACATGGCCAATGAATCCCAACTGTCTCTTTTTCATTGTTCTAACCATCTCGTTTTTTGTATTTATTTTCTGAAGCACTTGTTCATTTGCTCTTCTTACGCTCCTAGGGACTTGTAAATTCTCCTCCAAAAATACATATCAACCGCTCCAAGTCTCCTCTACGTGTTACTATTACTTGTCCACGTCTCGCAGCCGTAGAGCACTTCTGTTCACATATTTACTTTTAAAATTCTATTTCTGCTCTCAAGCAATATATGAGAATTAGTTAACAGGTATTTCATTTTTGAAAAATTCTTTAACAATTTAAATCCTTCCTTTAATCTCATTTGTGCATATCTATTCTGCTTCCCAAATATATAAAACTGTCGCTCCACATTTTGCTCTTCAATGCCAGTGTCACATGTCCGCCTCTCATTGTCTTTACAGCCATCTTTTAAGGTGTATTTGTGTCGAATCTCGCACCTGTCATCCTTGCTTTATCTACCAGAGTTTGGAATTTCTTCAGCTGTATCAGCAAACAAAACTTTTTAATCTGCATAACTGATGTTGTAGATGTTTCTTTCTCTAACTCTTGCATCCTCCACCTCACTTATCTCCTTAAGCGCTTCCATTTGATACAATGAAAAGAGGTCTGTGGACAAGAAGAAGCCTTATAGCACACCCCTTTCTATTTAAACCCAGTCACACAGCACAATGTCAACTCTACTGGCTCCAAAACAGATTTCCTGTAGTTCTTTGCTATGTACTTTTACATCCATGAGGTGTTGCAAAAACTACAGGCGGTGGATTCTATCAAAAAGCATTCTTGTCTTCAATAAGACATAAGAAAGATGTTGCTGCATCTCGATGGCGCTTTTTGATGTCATTCTACATACATGTAAAGATTTCTGGCTCACTGCCTCCATTTCAAGGTCCCATTGACTTAATAGAAGAAGATAGTTTTTCCCCTCATTGCTTATTTTTTCCTTATCACCTTATCATCACTTTCCATTTTACCAAGAATCGATATTTTCAGTTATTTCCTACTGCACCTAACTCGAGGAGGTTTAAATAGGGGTTACGCTTGACAAATGGGTCGTCTGTAAGTTATAAACTATAACATATTTGAGAGGAGGACGGGGTTAAATTTATCTATAGCCATATTCCATGTGGTATGTAACTTACACAATGCAGTAGGATGTTTACAAATGTTAATACAAGTTGAAAATGACAGGTTTTCGTTCGGTGATTCTATTTTTTATTCCATTTTCTCAGGTGATAAGAGTGGGATAACAAGACTCTTGTTATTGGTAACTCTAGCAGAAAAAACCCTTAATTGAGCTCTATTAAGGACAAGGGTTTATTGACACCTTTACGTTTTGCAGTTATGTGCACGTTTCATATGTGCATGTTTCATAACAATAAATATCATTATTATTGATTGTTTTATCTTAAGTCAAAATTGCGTCATTTTTGACAGACTTACAGACGAAAGAATCGAGAAATCCCGGAAACCAGTTTTAAAGTTTACGTTTTTGTGTTTTTTATGTATCATGTTACAACTGCTTTTAGTGCTGTTGCTTGTTTATGAATAAATTACTTTCTATATTTGAATTTTAAAGATTCTTTTTTATTTGATAGTTGAGATTTTTGTATTCATATTTTGATGTTATGGTTGCACTGGATTTGCTGCACGAAAACAGCAAACGCAATAATAAGTTAAATATTGTAAACAAAGGTATTAGATAACAAATCGCATTGAACCGAAATACCCGAGAACGTTGTACCCACCAGACTTCTGTGAAATGACCTTGGAAATCCTAAATCATAAAATCGAGTTCATATCTCTAGAAGTATGTAAATTAGAGTTTTTACTCCCATCAAGCTGTGGAGTTTGGGATCTAGAAAAATCTTTGATTAACGTACTGGAGTGGCATTACACTCTATTCTTATTTTTGTGTTGTAAACAAGAGTAGGCTTTGTTAAGGAGCGGATTCAGCCAACTAGCTTCGACTATCACTAATTTTTAACGCGTTTTAATATGACTTAGTTGTAAGTATGTCTATTCTTACTCCTATTTTCTTGTAAGCGTTAAATACCACTCCCTCATTTCACTGTCCCCGTATCACCGGAGGAAAATTGTAAATTGAAAATTGTATGATTAAGTAGATGGATGAAGATGTCTTGATAATCACAGTCATGGAAGTTTGTCATTGTTATATTACTAGCGTATATTATTATTCTGTCTAGCTAGTGACATTGCTATATTATTAGCGACACAGAAAATCTCAGTTTGGTGATCTTGCTAAAGGAAAATCCCAAGATCTTTTATTCATTGTTAACTCACAAAAGCTTGCAACCTCGAGTTTGTCATTTACCTCTATTTTTAGACGTATAAAGTTTTATCTTATATTTACATGTGAAAAAGATGAATAACACAATAAATATACATTATGCAAAGATGAGAACAGTATTAGGCAGAGGGTCATTTCAACTGTATTTCATCTCACGCAGCGTCAATATTCCATCTTTGTTATAAGAGAAAATGCTGTAAAATCATTACATAACATGGAGCCAGCAAATCACTAGTAATGTTTACGTCTATCTGCATCCATTTTAATAAGAGTGGGATTAAATGCTCGTTAACTCATGCAAAGTGAACCCAAAATTTGTCTGATACCATGAGTGAAGTGTGGAAAATCATAAAAATTTAGTGAGACAGTAAGTCACATCATATTAAGAGCAATTAACTTATTCCGAACACGTAATTATCGTAGTAAGGAAGACAAAGCAGTATTTGTAAACCAAAACTATTTTAGCTCCCCTCTTTGATTAAAGATAGGAGAGATATTCTTGACCTATACTTACCGTCAAGTTGGTAGCTATCGAGTCACGACGTTCGTATTTCCAGCCTCTTTGTGAATGGTCCGTTGCCAGCGCAATCGAGGCGCCCATTCTTTTCACCGGTGGGAAATAAAGATGCCTCTGTAATTAACAAACAGACCAAACCATAAATACTTCAATATTTTCATTATTATAAATAATCATCTTCATTATCGACCTGTATCTTATTTTTGTTATTTTTGTATCTTATTTTTGCAATAAATTTTGGCTTTTAGTATCTATAGATACTCGCGAAAAGGCCGCCTACGATGGCCTATGCTCGTTTTGGTTCGCTTCGTTCACGGGGGGCCGTTGAGAAGATTTTTAATATTTCTTTTGTAGTTTTAAAGCTTTTATAAGTTGTATTGTCACAATTGTCTTTTATAATTTAATGGAATCATACTTGTAAATTTATGGTTTTAAGGAAAATGAATACATAATACCAGGATTAAAAATACAAAAGATAAGATATAAAAAACCTAAAAATCAAAATATAATCCAAAATCTTTTTCCAAGGAATTCTAAATCTAAATAGCATTTTTAGAGTGCCTATCCCTAGGTAAGAAAAATGTAAAGTTTCAGCAAAATCAGCCAAGCCGTTTAGGAGGAGTTATAGATCTCACACACTTACACACATCCATGAATTATGATAAGCCAACATTGGCGTTTTAAAGCAGATTTACGACAAGCATTGATAGTGTTACCACAGAGCTTAAAACGACAGGTACGCAGAGTCAGATTTTAAAACATCCCCGATTTTTGTACTATTTCAAATCTTCGTTGAGAGGGTGCATTCAAGAGAAGTCGATTAGGCTTATTTTATGCAATTAAATTACTTACAAAAGCAGAAATTCAGCCAATGCCACACTTTGAGTTTCCTTTGAAACATTAAAAAAAAAATTCTTGTTATTCTTAGTCGTAACTTATTCTCTGCCACGTTTAGCGCCAATGACAAATTTATTAAGACCCTGGAGGCAAACGAAGTATCCCGAATTAGGGTGTCAACTCCTCGTAGGGGTGAAGACTACTAATCCCAGGAACATTTTCCCCCTTTGAATCGTCACTTTCGCTAAAAAGTTTAGACCCTCCCCACCCTCCATTCCTTGACCTGCTGATATCGTGAAAATTACTGTTTTAGTACACACCCTTGGTTTTATTTTTAACACTAAGGAAGCATCCTCGACGTACAGAACTATCAGATCTCCCTTGCTTCCGCATTCCTGGTGCCTCTATATTATTTTATAGAGCAATGATAGTAATTTTAGTAAATAAACAGTGATGTGTATGACTCTGAAGAGAACCCACGAAAAGTTTGAGTCAAAACATGTCCACTCTATTCAAGAGTATCTTTAAAGTCTGTACCACGTTCAACTATCAGAATGCAGTAAAAACGAGTTTACCATATATTTTTAACCAGCTTTTTGACAATTAGATCCAACTTCAAGTACTTTTTTACTTCCCTGCAAAATGTCTTGTAAAATAACGCAGGTGCTAGCTGTTCTTTGAAAGCGGTGAACCCATGTGAAAAGAAGGAGGCGGATAATAGTGAAAACTGTGCTAGAGAGCCAAGCACATTGAGACGAGCACGGGTTACCTGCTTCAACGCAAAATACCATATGGCTGCCGCCTTTTAACCTTGTGCAAGGATCGTAAGTGATATTAAAGAAAACTTTATCAAAATTGCAGATCTCGTCCGAGGATAACATAATTTTGGGCGATGTGCGTTTTTGCAAATAGTCACACCTAGTAAATTTTGTTTAAAAAAATTGGTAAAAACCATCGGTTTCCTTGCGTAATACAGGCAATAAAGCTTCTCGTAAACCAAAAACCATTGAAGCGATCTTTTCTCAAATTCGTGCTTTTCCCTTTTCTCTCTCAGGTGATGTACGCTACCCTGGCCCGTTGAGAATTGTTCCGGTGGGCTCATTCTATTGCGCAACAAACAGTCATTTTTAGAGGAACAGCTCACAACTCACAATACCAATGAGAGTTTGGAAAAGTACAGTGTACAGAAAGCATCTGTTAAATGGAAAATATTCTTCAGTACTATCATCCTGTTACTTAGTTAAATTTGTTTAATGATGTTTTAAATTTTGATAATAATTACTAAAACCTTGCAAAAAGACGACATCTTACCCTAGACGTTCTTCTCTATTTTATTAATGAAGGTTGCAGCTGCACGAAATCCTTTTCATTGTACACCTTTTATTTCTCTCAAGCTAAACCTTTCCTTACATTTGCGCAGGGCTTACGGAACGTCTTCCACGAAGTATTATCCCTCAATGTTTAACAGTTATTTTTTGTTTTCCATCAGGTTTTCTCCAGGTTAAGCATCAGAGCTTTTAATGATTTTATTCCTAAGGTGCTAACATACTCTCATGGGAACGATCATATTAGTTGGTATGCTTGCAAATCAAACTCTTTCAGACTCTGTTGCTTAAGCATTAATTCCCTAGTGAAACATCTGCCAGAGGACACTCAAAGCGTATAGCAACCTCGCAGGATTGAAAAGGATTGAATTTCTTTGGAAAATAAAGATTTCCCCAATGCCAATTCTGTTGGAATAAAATTTAGAGTACAAAAATAACTTTAGGGTTAGATGACTAGGTTTATTGTTAGGTAGCATGATGTGCTTCAACATGCAAAGTCAGATAATAAGCAACCCATTTCACTACCCAGAGAATGATATCCTGAGACGCTAGTGAAAAATGTAGCTAGAAGCACTTTATGTAGAGTCACACATAACAAAGTTTCACTAAGAAAGGCCTAAAGGCAGCAAGAAAAATCATTAATTATTGCATATGTATAACATCGAGCAACAAGACTGCTCTCAACCACATTGTTGATACAGTTTGGCAGGGGATAATTTTTCCTACTCTATTTAGCAGCGTTTCGATGTATCAATTCATCCCACATTCCTTATCAAATAGGTCATCTCTTGCTCAAGTCCATTTTATTAAACGCAGGGGTTTTAATAGGTCTTAAATTTAAAGTTTAACAGAAGTAGATTGTCAAATCTAACCTGTCTTCTGAGGCAAATGGTACTAGGGCTGCTATTTTAAAGACGCCTGTGGCAATAAAACATGATTATACTGCATGACTCGTTAAAACTAGGAAAGGCAACTAATAGACCGAGGGTTGAAACTGAACTTTCTAAAAATATAATCAGGTGAGAAGGAGCTCTCTTGCGCCTTCGTTCTGCTTCTGTGTTCTCGATAAAGGGGATAACCAATTTTTGTTTATATACTGTTACATGTGAATTTTATACATGCAATTGTTCATATGTATATCCATTACAATTTCATAAAAAATATCCCATTGAAATACTTTTCAACTCAGTGTTACTATGTGAAGCTAATGCGATTAGGTACTCTCGACTCTCGAAAGATAAAAGTTTTTGCTTTTACCTTATTCCAAGTTTTAATTGGGTATATGGTACCATGTAGTGAATCAGAATGCAGCGGTATATGCTGTAAGTAGGTGTCAAAGTAAAAATAATACTAAGACCAGATGCAAATATTGCTATTATTTTTATCGTTAATATCATACATGACTTAACCATTAACTACAATTTTCGAAATTTTTATCACATTTTGGTGATTGCTAATACTTACAAACATACTTGTCGTCTTATTATTAAAACAAGTGAAGAACTTGCGGTAAAGCATCAGGTTTGGCACTGAGAACTCTCTCCGATATCAGTATGAACAACTTTCTGCACGAGACACTAAATACCGTTAACGTATCACAAAATAACACATACATACCTTTACAAAAAGGTTTCGGAGGAAAGGTTTCTTCTTCCTTCACCAAATGTTTGAAATCCAATGTTGTTCTCCTCATTTACCTTAGACTGAACTTAAAGAAATATAAGCAAAGTTTCTTGAAAGACGTGTTGATGGAAGTTGAGATGTTCTGCAAATGAGCTTTACAAGGCAATAGTGATAAAGCTAGTCTGAGCACTCTTGCTCGTCACAAACATTTACGAAATTGTCTATTCTTCTCAGTAATCAACTCCAATGTGCATGGATATGTTTAACGTCTATCAGAATGTATTATACCACAGTCTGTATCGACGCTCAAACGACAAGCTTTTACCTCAAATCTAGTAAAACAAGCACCAGTTACTGAATTGTGTAAAACATGGAACTCAAAAGTGAAATGGACTTGCCTGACGCTAAGCTATTATTCAAACAGAGACGTGCCAAGTTGCTACAAGCAAGCGGTACAAGTAAAAAAGACTCTCGTTTATTGATTTTGTCAAATACTTATGCCTGTTTAACCACTAGATAGGGATCTTGAATACCAGGTCTTGCACAAGAATTTACTGCTATTCAACACCAGTTCCATGTTTTTAGTTCTCTCTTGTTTACGATGTTCCTCTGTAACAGAATTTGAATTTAATATCTACCTTTTTTGCTGAAAAATAATGCATTTTTTATCAGACAAAAAGTTTATAGAAACGAAAAAAACCCATCAAAGATATCTTTATCATGAATAAAATATGAATGAATGTAATTTAGTTGTTTGGATTCCTACAAGTTATGTATTTTTAAGATGCTAAGTTTTTTATGAACAGTCGATACCGTCAAAACGCTAAAAATGCACGCATTCAACACAAGCATGATATCCTAACAAATATTGGCTGAAATCTTCTATACTCTGTTTGAAGCATGTTTCGCTCTCTTGCTTTTGTTTCTCCTTGCGTTATTTCCCTCTGTTCTTAATTTTTATGCATCCTTACATCGTTTCCATGAAAATCTCAGCTTAACTTTTCCTTTCCTCTCTTTTTCCACCCCGTCTATTCAGCACTTAACCTTCCGTTATCTAACCGAAATCTTAATCTGCCCTGCATGTCTTTTACCTTATTTCAAGCTACTCTTTTTGTTTTAGTTTGCGCTGTTCTGTTCTTTCCTTGTCTTTGTGCCGTTTTGTACAACTTCTCTACCATATTGATCGTCCTTCATTTCCTACTTGAATTTCCATTTTCCCCATTATTATCCTCGTTCATCTCCTTATTTGACTAGTTCCCTTGAATGCTTCGAGTGTACTTACTTCTTTACTTTCGTAATCGTGTTTCATATATCTTAAAATTGCACATTTGGAAAATCGCTAGCACTCAACTTTAAGCTAGTCACAAAAAACGTCTTAGATCAATCGTGTCGGCATTTGACGACCAGTTTGACTTCTGTCAAAGAACTGATTGCTACATCTTTTAGTCTTTAGCGTTCACAGTTCAAAGGTGACTTGCTTTTTTCTTTTTTGGTGGCGTACTCGATTTCGAGCGTAGCCGGTTGCCCCGCCAGAGTGAGCGATGTCTTGGGAGAGAGCACATTTACAGGGGTGGTCTCCCGTTGCCTTCCCTAACCGATAGTCTTTATATCGGGCTTGGCGGGATTCGAACCTACAACCTCTGGCATGTGAGTCCGATTCCTTGACCACTAGACCACGGGGGCTCACGTGACTTGCTTACCAAGCCTTGAACTTCATTAGTGCTAAGCAGAAGGGACAAAAAAATCATGCTTTTCTTAGATGGTTTGGTTCTGAATACCTTGGCTCATTATTATTGGCCGGTTGCTCCATGATAAGCCGGAAGAGATGTTACGCCCCTTGGCAGCACCCCCCCCCCCCCTTCAGTCTAGATAGGAGGTGAAGACGTTTTGAACTGTAAGAACTACTGATAGACAAAACCAAATAAAAGTAGTATTTTGTGATACTTTTTTGACGCTTCTGCTACTCTTTCTTCATTATTCCAAGTGGAACTGCTAATTTTAATTCTATACTTGTTTTATTACCTAGTGAGACGCTAATGTGCACTAACCGTCGAGTAAAGAGGTAAGATGCTATTTGATAGTAGGTAGGTCGCAAGCCTTCCTTCACACCAGGCGGTATTAAGTACGGGATCGTAAGAGCTTTAGGAGCGTGTATATATTTTTGAAAACATGAAAACTGCCTTTAAATAAATCAAAGAGACTACAGTTGTTTTCCATTTCCTATTCACTTCAAGGAATAAATGGACGAATAAATGGTTGTATGGGAACCTCCCATCAGTGTCTTCTAAGGTGAGGTTTAGGAGATTGAAAATAGCAAGTCATTGTGTGAGACACTGT
>JAAAKL020014546.1:0-11896 GCA_010016065.2 Carybdea cf. marsupialis auct. non (Linnaeus, 1758)
ATTTAAGGTGGCTGAAAGGCACCATCTTGAAACTGTCCAAACATGCAAAGTACAGAAACAAAATTAACAATAAATTTGATAAATTGATTAATTGATAGCTTTATAATTTATAAATAAAGAGAACAGTACTGAGGCCTGTGTGTGATCGCTGTCCGAGTGACTTCAGGTTTACGTAAATCATTTTTACCGATTCGGCGGACTGTTAATTTAAGGTGGCTGAAAGGCACCATCTTGAAACTGTCCAAACATGCAAAGTACAGAAACAAAATTAACAATAAATTTAATAAATTGATAAATTGATAACTTTATAATTTATAAATAAAGATTGGCAGTGTGGACGTAAGGCAACGCGTAAGGTACGCTTATTTGACAATAACAAATCTCCATGACACCAAATATTGGCGAATATTTCTTGAGCGTCAAGACGTGTGTGTCAAACGCGTCAAGTTGCTATTCTTTAGACTTCTTATTGGACTTAAAATCGAGATTAGATGTTATCAGAGATGATTCGATAAATGTTAAGTTGCACAAATTCCTGTAGCCATTTTTAAAAATATGTGATACCTTTTGACACGACTTTGTTCATGTATAGTAACTTCAGCGGCTTGCATTTCCCGATGTCAGGTTCTTACATATTTAGAGGTTCAAATTTTCTGGATATTCAAGTTTTACAGTGTAAAATAACATGTTTTGTAAGGAATGATATATGTTATATGTTATGTTATATGTTATATGTTATATGTTATATGGTTTTGTTATATGTTCGAAGTGTAGCTTTGAATGTGGAGAAGAGAAGAGGGCAGAAATGACAGATCGTGAACTGTTCTTGTTTTAGTTCTTGTCTGATTTAGTCAGTGTCATCGCCGTTTTCCACAGCAAGTTTAGTTTGCTACTCAAGATATTAATATATATAGATATTTATTTGTCCTGAAAACATTTCCTAGCGAAAATAAAAATCGGGAAACTTTTTTGGTCATTCATTTCTCTCGGAAAACCATAAAACGTGCTAAACAATCTGATCCTGCCCTCACGAAGATTGAATTAGACGCAATTTAATCACCCCCAAAACTAATGGGTGCAAAATTTTATTTACGTTGAATTTATTTTCCTGGACGTATATCTATACAATATTAAATATGACTAGAGTTGAATAACTGAAAATTGGTGTAACATGATTTGGGATTAATGCCCAAGCGATGTACAGATAATCATATAAAAATAGTCTTAGTAAAAAGGTTATGGGCACAGTGTTTTGTACCAACGATGACTTACGGGGTAGAGACCCAAGCGATTTACAGATAATCATTTAAAAATAGTCTTAGTAAAAAGGTTATGGGCACAGTGTTTTGTACCAACGATGACTTACGGGGTAGAGACCTAAGTGCTCATCAAAAACCAAGAGAGAAAGGTCGAGGTTTTCAAGTATGGAATCATCCACGTTATACATTACTAGAATAGACAAGATCAGGAACGAGACAATCAGAAGTACGACAAAAGTAAATGACGTCCTTGCGCAAGTGAGAAATATGACAGGAATAGAGGATGGGAATCTCTCCGTGATGAGCTGCGACAAATGGACCAAGAGAAACCCCAGGATGGGCTCGTTGTGACGGAAGGAGTAGAAGAAGGAAACCAAGGGGTAGATAGACAGGGGTAGGGAGGATTGGCGTCAGCAAGTAGATGTGCGCCCCACTAGATCTTCAAGCATAGTAAGAAACATGTAGACCGCCTTGCAAGCGGTATCATGACATGCTGAGAATGAATGAGTGAATGAATGAGTGAATGAATGAATGAGTGAATGAATGAATGAATGAATGAATGAGTGCTTATTCCCTCCCTGTATTGTGCTACTTAGGCTGCCCATAAAACCTTACATGATTTCACCTTGATATAAACGTTTGCGCTTATTTACAATTTACGAGTTTTGTACTACTAATTGTTTTATTTGCATTCCAGATTTACGTGGATGGTCTCCCTCGTGGTCAATTATTCGGCCCATTTTGTCAGGCCATTTACGTTGGTGGTCTTCGAGGAGGACGAACGTATCACATCTCAGTAGTTGCATTCCCAACAGATTCTGAAAATATGGAACCGAAGATGTCCAATGAACTGGTATGTGACCGTATTTCACCCCATAAAATTTCTATTGAAATCATGGTTAACTAATATGCCATTTTTCGTATCATGATGCACCCCTGAAAATGAGTAACCCCAAATGGCTATCCAACATTACATGTGCTGGTAAAGGTGATAACTATTTTTGTTGGTGTCTGTTGAAATGTTTCCCCATCTTGCAGGTTTACCAATAAGGCTACCAGCGTTCACAACTAGGCAAAATGTAAAGCATAATTCTTGATCGATCTTCAGCTTTGATATGCGATGACGCATTAGTAGAACAACACCCCTCGTGTATGTTTTGCTAGTGCTGGGACTGGAACATCTTTCTCCTTCCTGCTTAACGTTGCTAGAACACGAAGGCCAGCGTCCAGCCAATGGAAATCTAGACATACCTCGTCTAAAGCACTTGCAAAACATGTAAGACAGCCGCTTGTTGGTTTCTCGTGACTAGCCCTCCCCCCCCCCAATGAATAGAAATGCCCTTACATGGACCCTGAAAAGTCATTTTCAATAAAAGACTGGTCAATACGTAACTTTTTGGTACCCATCTTTATAATATGTATGGAATAGGTATGCGTGATTGAAAACAGTCAATTACTCTTTCTGAAATAATGTTTTTTCCGTATCTCCATACTTCACAGCGTCATGTGTCATGTTCTTTGCTTCCCCGTACGTCATTGGTTATTGGAGCCACTTCTTGAGTATTAATTTAAAAGGTGTATAGTTGTATCGTTTCGCAATGTCTATATCCGGGCTTAAGTGACATAATCAAGTTTCCCCTACAAAGTTTCAGTTGCAAGGGTTGGGATTTTATTCAGATGTTTGTCGCATGCCTTTTACCATCTGGAATGCCGATCTTCCTTCAGATCTTTTTACTAGTGTTACTCACTGAAAGATATATTTTTAACCCCTAGTTAAATTCAAAAGTAGTACATCTTTTTTTATCTTTATTGTTTTTGTAATTTCTTCCCTTCTTTTTGTCCTTGTCTTTTTCTACGCTTTTATGGCCTTCTAGCTATTGACATGGTCAGTTAATAGTTATATATTTTACCCGCCTGCCCTAGGAAAAGAACTTGTTGTCATAAACTCTACAAACACGATTAAGTGTTTTAAGTCCCAATTGGAAGATAGGATTATAAATCCATGTACAGATTCTTTTGTATTGTCTGGAACACCCGGACTATATGTCACTTATAAATAAGTTGATAAGACAGAGTCCTTCAGTGTACAGAGCTTGTGATTCAATAACTTGTTTGATATTGCTGAGAACATGCGTAGATGAAGGGGTGAACCTTTTTAAGTTAGTCACATGAGAGCCTAAAGCTAAGTTTAATCCAAGGTATTGTTTATGAGGTTTGAATCCAGGATGCTGGATCAATACGTCTTTGCTCTTGACTGAACTATACTTCATTTGATTCCATGCAATGAGACATTTGACATATGATTTCTAAAGGTACGTGACTATGGTGGGTTTTGTTGTAGTATTGGGTTGTCTTTTTCCATTTTTGGGTTCATTTTTGGGGTGTTGGGTTTTTTTGTTTTGGCAGGTACATGTTTGCTCTTTGTCTTAAACGGATTGGTTGTTATAAATAGCTGAAGTATCCTTGTCTTGTTAACATAAGTTTTACCATTGTATCTCATTACTACCTTACCCTTGATTTGTAGAGTGTGACCTGCCCAAGTGTAAGTGAAGAAGGCGGCCCTATGGTTTCAATTGAATCAGTAGAGCAACCAAACCAGTTAGTGGCGTTATGGATGGCAAAATATCATCCAAAGAAGGATGCCACCAGATATGCACTGTATGTGAACGAATCACAGATTAATGACCAGGTAAATGCACTTTCTTTAAACTCAATTATCGTCAGCAATCAGATTTACGTCCCAATATTAATATCAAAAACAGAATGCCTACCCCCTGTGTTTATTTACGGCTGGCATTAAGTGTAGACCTAGCGTTTTGTAACATGAACAGCAGTGGAGTGCCACAGTATTTGATAGTATAAAACACCAAAGAGAAATTGTAAATATCTGTCCAAGGTTTTAGGGGTTCAGCATATCATTGCATTACGATTGGCATCCTGCCAAGGTAGTGTTTTACTTGTACTCCGTATTTATTCCGGACTTGCTTAAGATTTGTGTTGTTGCTGCTGGGTTCTAGAAAGGTCGGCTTTATCAGACAATCGGGCTCTTAGTAAGACTCTCTTCCGTATGGTTCTATTGACCTATCTTGACAATTTCACACCTACAGTACATGGCTTACATTGTAATGTGTAGACAGTAATATGATTCTATAAGAGCCACAACACTTGCCCTACTGCCTAAAACATAGCCATTCAATCCTCATCATGATCATTGATACGTTAGAGTACTGCCGTATCTATTCCTCAGTAGTGTTATGACTCATCACATCTTCACTGATGCCTATTCCTATGCTGCGTATGTTTGTGAGTATGTTAGAGTTCTTGGAAGTAAGCACCCGGTTTTAAGACGGAAAAGTGCCATGACAACTTTAACACTGTTGACATAGAGTGTGTCATGGCTATGACATAGAGTGTGGCGTGGTTATGACATAGGGTGTGGCGTGGCTATGACATGGAGTGTGGCGTCGCTATGACATGGAGTGTGGCGTGGCTATAACATAGAGTGTGGCGTGACTAAGACATGGAGTGTGGCGTGGCTATAACATGGAGTGTGGCGTGGCTATGATATAGAATGTGGCTTGGCTATGATGCTTGGCTATGGTATAGAGTGTGACTTGGCTAAGACATAGAGAGTGGCGTGGCTATGACATGGAGTGTGGCGAGGCTATGACATAGAGTGTGGCGTGGGAAATGGCACTATCACAACGCTTAAGGAATGGGCACTGCATTGTACTTAAATATGGAAATAGCACTGATGAAGCTGATGATGATGGTGAGAATTCGGGATCGACTTTTCGGATTGTCGACGTAACTATGGCACTGTTGAGATCAAGTGCAGTGATTGAGTCGGCGATTTCGGTGCGAGAGGTTCCTGACTCGATCCCCGCCAGCACCATATTTATATCTATATATACTTAAACTGCAGATTGAATTGTTTCGTCCTTTGTGGTCTTATCAGTGCAGAACAGAGCTTTGAGACAGAATTCTAGCGATGTAACTAGCACCGCTGCTTCAAAGCAGTTTAAAGAATTCATATGGTACTATGCCAGAGTAATTACTAAATCAAATTTGAAATTTTTGTGTTGATATTTTGTACATATGGTAATCTTTTGTTGACAATATATAAGGCAGTTCCATATCAATCAGAGGTATTCCTTTGCTTGGTTGTGATGCAAATGCAATCACAACCGCCAGCCTCTCTTTCACTTTGGCACACGTAATTATCATGCATGACATCTTGAAGCAATGATGAGACAAGCAACAGCTGTATTATTTTTGGTTGACTATTCTTGGCGGTATAACATCAGTGGAATGGGAGCTCAAAATTAGATGCGGATTTATCGTGGGATTAGAAATGTCGTTTTGATGTCATTGAAATACGCATCGTTGTACAAGTTAAAATATGAGTAAATTTAATATGAAGAGAAGGTTTCTAATCTTGCAAGGTAAGTATACAATTTCATGTACAATGCGTATCGTGAAATAATTGACAGATGTGGAATTAATGCAAGGTTCCGTCGTATAGTTAAGCAGGGAGTGTCGTTTCTGGAAGACAAAATGACCAGTTAAAGCTTCTTGACTAGTGCTTATCCTGGTCCCAGTTAACGTTTAAGTAGTATTGCATCGAAACCACGAACTTCTAAATAATAAATTCAGTGCGGTTATTTAGAAGTCCACGATCTATACTATGCAAGTCATTCGCCTTTGTTGATAACAACGGAAAGATCAAGCAAATGAGCACTATTTGTGTATACAGTGGAATACCTATCAAATGCACTTGATATTGCAAGGTGTTGACCAAGTACATACCCCATTCTAATACCTACGCAGCACTTTTAGCAACTGGCATATATCTGAAGTATTTTTTGATGTTTTCAATTTTTAATTTCTTCTGCGCGCCGTTTGATTTTCAAAAATCGATGTGTACTGATCCTGGTGGTAAATCTCGAAGGCCATTAGTATTCCAGTTCTGCTGTCATGATGATACCACATTATATCTTCTGCAAAAACACATGGGTGAAGACTTGAAATGGCACAGCTTGTTTGACCATTCGTACAAGTAATGACATCGTTGTCAACTCCTCACCGGCATAACACAAGTTATCGTAGCATGAGTTCCAAACGGAGATTTAACAGCCACATGGGAACATGTTAGTTAGCTTTATTGAACTTTGACTGTGTAAACTGCCATGGCTTGCGTTTTTGTAGTAACCAATACACGGTTTAACTCCTCAAATGTACACAGCGACTGGTACTACACCTCAATCCGATTTCACTTGACCGCTAAAAGCTCTTTTTGTTGTGCATATCAGACACCTATGCGACAATATACGAGGAAAAGAGTGATTCTAATATTGACAAAGCTTTGAATAATTAAAAGAGATATACACGGTTTACGTTTCTGCTGTCTCAACACTGTACGTATGTACTTACAGTAATTAAGTATTTGGATTCGTAATTTCTATTCCCTTTCAAAGAACACTATTTCACTTAAAAGGCGTGAGTTAGTTGAAAGTAGAGTTCTTTCATCATTTAATGTTGCAGCCAAGTTGCGAGCCTTATCTTCGAGTTACTACAGGTTATGTCCACTTTACGATTCTACTTTCAAGCATTTCCCACGACGTATTCAATACTAATTAATTGTAGAAGAGTGAAAAATATTTTGTGAGGCACGCGTGAGGTGGTTGGAAGGAGAGTCTTTCATCATTTGATGTTGCAGCCAAGTTGCCAACCTTATTTTCGAGTTACTACAGGTTATGTCCACTTTACGATTCTACTTTCAAGCATTTCCCACGACGTATTTAATACTAATTAATTGTAGAAGAGTGAAAAATATTTTGTGAGGCACGCGTGAGGTGGTTGGAAGGAGAGTTCTTTCATCATTTGATGTTGCAGCCAACTTGCCAGCCGTATCTTCGAGTTACTACAGGTTATGTCCACTTTACGATTCTACTTTCAAGCATTTCTCACGACGTATTCAATACTAATCAATTGTAGAAGAGTGAAAAACATTTTGTGAGGAACGCGTGAGGTGGTTGGAAGGAGAGTCTTTCATCATTTGATGTTGCAGCCAACTTGCCAGCCTTATTTTCGAGTTACTACAGGTTATGTCCACTTTACGATTCTTCTTTCAAGCATTTCCCACGACGTATTCAATACTAATTAATTGTAGAAGAGTGAAAAACATTTTGTGAGGAACGCGTGAGTTGGTTGGAAGGAGAGTCTTTCATCATTTGATGTTGCAACCAAGTTGCCAGCCGTATCTTCGAGTTACTACAGGTTATGTCCACTTTACTATTCTACTTTCAAGCATTTCCCACGACGTATTCAATACTAATTAATTGTAGAAGAGTGAAAAACATTTCTTGAGGATGTTAGTGATTTAGTAGTAGTCCAAGGATTGTAATAGTTGGGAGAGGCAGAGAGATTCACGATTTAGCATAGATCAGGGACTGTCTTTCTTTGTTTAGTTCTAATACAGTAGGGTGTCGTAAGGAGGTTTTCGAATAATGGCAAGGTCGAGGAACAGCGTTTGAGAGAAGGGACCTTTTCATTTGTTATTCGTTGTTTGGAAATGTAACAACTTTTGGGAGATGTAAGTAAATATCAAAATTCAATGATTTTGGTAATCTATAAATGAACGCGTGGAGATTTTTTCCGAAAAGTGAAGTTTGCTTTGTTTGCCATTTATGTAGTGCAGAGTATTAAACTGCCTGAGGTTGGCTTTTAACGGATTGCCAACGTGTCACTAAGACATATTGCTGTCACTGAATGTTTATTCTACGACTAAAATAAGGGCACATGTTATATACCGTACTACATAATCGAACTGTAGATATAATTATCAGACAAACTCCTACTTTCCTTGTGAGTGTTCTTTTGAATTTAATAACGTTTCTGCTAATTTCTCACTTTCGACTGAAAATACAACGTCATTTAGACAAATTTTTAAGTCTATCGAAATGTCTGCTCAAGAGTCAACCAAATTGTCCTTCTGCCAGCTACCATGTATATATGACAACTTGTGAATCAAGAGATGAGCGTCCTTGGCTTCAACATATTTACAATTCTTTTGGACCTACTTGCTACTGAACACATTGATCTATTTTAGGTAACTCGTAGCTGTTCACTTGAATTAGCTTGTCAGTCGGTATAAGAGTCTGCTTTGGGTCAAAGTTTAACAATTTTTGGAATCTACTTGGGAATGAACGCTATTTTTAGTGAACTCGTAACTTTTTACTCAAGTTAACTTGTAAGTTGACATACGATTTTACTTAGTCATGTTCTTGCTATTCTGTTCAATCTGTTCAATCAACTTGTGATTAATAAGTCAGTCTACTTTTAGTGAACTTGTAACTGTTCGCTTGAATTTACTTGTAGGTCATTTTATGAGTCTGTTTAGAGTCGGCTATTCTACTATTGTTTTGAATCCACATTTGAAGTAATACTTAAGTCTATTATTCAACTTGAAGCTATTCACTTCAGTTTATTTGTAAGTCAGCATACGAATTTACTTAGTCATATTTTTGCTTTTCTGTTGAATCAACTTGTGATTAATATGTCAGTCTATTTTTATAGTAAACTTGTAACTGTTCGCTTGAATGTACTTGTGAGTCAGGATAGGAATCTGTTTTGAGTCATATTTTTAGTGTTCCTCTAAATCTGCTTCTGAGTCGACGTAGTATTTTAGTCTCGCATAAATTTGCTTGTAAGTTAACATTCGAATCAGCTGCAAGTGAACTTGTGAGTCAGCAAACAAGTCTGCTTTGTAGTCAAGCTTTTTCTCTTCTTTTTCCATGTACGTTTGAGTGAATTATAATAATAATAATTATTTTTGGGTTGTGTGTTATGGAGTTCGGGGCTTGGGGTTTGTTGGGTTTCGAGGGAGGTTGGTTGTTGGTTTGTGGTGTGTTTTTGTTGGGTTTTTTTGCTGTTCTTTTTTGTTTGTTCTGTTTAGGGGGGTTGTTCTTTTGTTTGTTTTGTTTTTTTAATATGTATTATTACTGACGTTGTTAAGTAGCATTTGCCATACAATTTCGGAGATGCCAGTAAAGCGAGTATCTGACGTCATGTTTGTGCAAAGAGGGGATGATGTATCATTGGAGTTTGATAAATTATTAGATTTCAACCTGTAACTGTCCACTTGCACTTGAGAGTCAGTGTTTTATTTAACACAGTAGTGGCAAAGTGATAGAGTGTCCGAGTGTCGTGAGTTCGAACCGACCCTGAGCTCGCTTGCCACGATCTCGGAGGTACTGTGCTCTGTGATGATCCTGGAGGTACTGTGCTCTGTGATGATCCTGGAGGTACTGTGCTCTATCATGATCCTGGAGGTACTGTGCTCTGTCATGATCCTGGAGGTACTGTACTCTGTCATGATCCTGGAGGTACTGTGCTCTGTCATCTGCTCTCGTGAAGCGGGAAACTATGTTTCGAGAGATAGTACCGAGAGGGGACTACATGCATGAATAGCAAGAATAGCATGAATAGCATGAATAGCATGAATAGCATGAATAGCATGAATAGCAATCATGAATAGATTGTCATCCGAAGGGTAAAAGTAATCCTGTTCCTAGTAGTGGCTTCGGTATTGTACATGGTGAAATAATTTTTAAAAAATTTCCTATCCGGATGATTCATGAAATTCTTAATCAGACATCAGTGATGGCATAGCTTGTCAAAGTATGGCTTGTAGTAAAAAGTGTAAAAATGTTAAATTATTATTAAGTTTCGTCTGCTCAGAGAAATAAAGCAGCACTCAGCTTTGGTTTGCTAGAAGCAGGGAGACCCAGTTTTATCTATGTTATAAGTTAGACTGGAATTCAGACTTGGATATTGGATGTTACATCCTTGTTTCTACAACTTTGGACTATGAAATATGAAAGTTTCCCCAAACCCCCGTTCCAAAATATTGTTCAGTTTTAAAGCGAGCATTTCGGGCACTTGCGTGTCAGACCTCCCTGCTGCTAAGTGGAGAGGTCTAGAAAACAAATAATACCAGACGTTGACACCCCTTTCATGTGGCAAGTGTCTTGCGTGATTTGCTCCATTTTCACCGAAATTTCACAAAAGGCTAACTTCTATTTGTCCATGATTGTAGGTACTTCATAATTTTAGACAGTTATTTATATGTTTTAACCATCTTGACATATCTCTCTATGTTTCTACCCCTGTTATTGCAGATCTTTCCTAAGGACTTCGAAGATTATTGCTCGGTTCTTATTCAAGGACTCTCACAAACAAATGAGTACGTCATAAGAGTGGATGCCATATTTGACGGTAGGTATTTCGTGTCGGATTTTCCTCCAAGTACTCGATACACTAATGTCAGGCACTTCTTATAGGCATTTGCGAGAAGAAACAGCAAGTTTGCCTTACAAAATTCGCGTTCAATGCACCTCGAAGATTTTCAGATTGCAATTCTTCTCTAAAAATTGTCATACCATCATGAAAGCTTGTATCACATTCTTACCATCTTCTATGAGCCACCGTGGTCTAGTGGTTAAGGAGTTGGACTCACATGCCAGAGGTTGTGGGTTCGAGTCCCGCCTAGCCCGATATAAAGACTATCGGTTGGGGAAGGCAACGGGAGACCACCCCTGTAAATGTGCTCTCTCCCCAGGACATTGCTCACTCTGGCTGGGCAATAGGCTACGCTCGAAATCGAGTATGCCACTATAAAAAAACAAATAAAAAAAACAAATCATCTTCTAACAAAAGAACTGTACAAATCCGTTTAGCACATCTCATTAACTTCCAGTGCTTCTGTTACCTAACTGCTGTTGTACTATTAACTACTGGATTTTGATACTGTTGAGAGTTCTTAGTGTTCATCAGGGACGTGGAACAAGGGGGGCAGAGGGAGCCATGCCTTTTCTGACGTCACCAATTGCCCATCCGTGAATTGAACCCTGACCCTCTTGAACTGAAGGCAAGGAACTTATTCACTAGACCATGGCGGCTCTATAGACCACGGCGTATTATCTTTAAAAAATACATTCAGCTGTTGAATGATTCTGAGCTTACACAGATGGGAGTTTTTAGTTAACATACTTCCAAAAGCGATATACGTTTAGTCCAGTGACAGTATCTGAAAAGTCTGTGTGAGAAACTATGTATATCAGAAATATTCAAGCTGAGAGGTTGTAGTATACGAGAAAATTTAAAATTTGATAGTTCTGATCATATTCAAATCCCCAATTTTGCGAATCTGTGGTTGCAGACTGACAAATCGAGGTAAAATGCGCATGGCCTCAGTTAAACAGTATCGAATCACTATTAAATAACAAGCAACTGTGCTATACAATACGCATCTGTGGCCATTCCATTACAGAAATGCAGTGCGAAAGTGTGACGTCACGATGTTGACAATGTTGAATCACGGGGAAAATACAATTTTCATTTGCCCTATTAGTGAGAACGTCATTGGTTGAAAATGAGAGTGATCCCCTTTCCCAACACCGAGATATCAGGTTTCAAAGTTTTTAATCTCTCTAACAAAACCTTATCATCTAATGCTGGTTCCTAACTTGACGAACCAAAAAATAGCAACATAGTTTTGATCAGAGATTTTTTTAGATTCAAACACCTCTAGTTTAAGCATTATATACACTACAGGTATTTTGTGTAATTATGCA
>JAAAKL020014547.1:0-11895 GCA_010016065.2 Carybdea cf. marsupialis auct. non (Linnaeus, 1758)
CTATGATGTTACAGGAAGTCGGATTTGGGTTCTGTAACCACTTATGTAAGAGGCAGGATGCATCCGAAGGTGAAAAGCTATGTCAGTGTTACACGTTTGGCAACCAAACTACGAGGAGCCAGTTCATAGAAGTTTGAACTCCAAACAAAAAATTATACCACTAACGTGTAATATTGCCTAATACTCTACATTCTCAAAAAAGCCTTTCCATGCTAGATGTAATGATTATTTGCAATTAGCATCAACCTCGCAAGTCAAGACTTTTATAGGTGTTTTCTTTTACAATGTATGAGAAGCATCAAAACTGTCGCTGTCATATTTGTTCGATTAACCGATTTATCGGTTGCAGTAACGAGAAAGCGATTAATCGTTAATCTCTTCCTCAAACCGGTTTTTTTGTTTGCTTTAGTAATAAGTGAATTAAGAGAGCTTAACGACGTTGCATCTTTTATTCTAATGTGCAATCTGCGTCGTCAACCAAATTTTCTACGGAAACATTACATACTTAAGAGTACAGAAGACCCTCGGGGTTTTCAACCTCTTTACTGAGGAAATCATAATCTGAATGACACCTGGTATGAAGACCCCGTTTGGGTTGTACACAAATCTATCAATCCTTGCCTTTGTAAACAAACTAACCACCCGTTTGTATACTAAACGTTCCATATTCTGCCATAAATAAGTTGTGCAGAATGTAGCAGAAAAGACGCTAAACCATCGAGCAAGCAGAGCATTAATCATTTTCGACGAAAATCTGTGTCTTTGTAAGTCACTTTGATATGCCTTCCGGGAGCCATTTGTTGCAGCAAATGGAGAAAAAGCTTTACGAGTGAGTCAACTCCTTGTCATCCTTATCACATGAAAGTATTTGCAAGTTGATAATAGTTGAAAAGCAAAGATAGGATGATAAGGGATGGTAAATGTAATAAATGAATTGGTTCTTTGATTTTCGATCTCTTCAATTTCCTGCATACTACAAAGCATAGGAAAAAGAGAGAGAAAAGGCAAAACCTCGAAAGTTTGAAGTTCGATAAATGCTAACTGGTAAATGGAAATTTAAATTTAAGTTCCAAAGGAAAAGATGCAGCGCTCTATTGAATCAACTTAAAATGGGTCGTTTAAAATTCCTACATATCAATACGCATCCAGTTGACTGAATTCAGTATATATCATTAAAGTTCTCTAGGAAGCCACTCGTTGTTGGGATTCTTAGATGCATTATCAACTCGTCCTAAAAACCCTTAACCATCAATATTACACACTTGAGTCATGTAGTAAAGCGGTAGGCCTATATCTTATAACGATAAGTGTTTTTAGCATTGATACTTTCAGGATTAAAAATGGTGCCTTTTCTCAGATAACACAGCAATCGCTTGTCATTTGTAGGGCCACAAGAATCAGTGAACCGCAGATAGAACCTCCCAATGTAACCCGATGTACGCCTATTTCATAAGAATAAAGCCAGCCAGGCTAATCCTAATCAGTGAAACAGTGGGATATGACGGTGCAACAGTGGGACATGTACAATTCTTATCTTCTCCTTGAATGGTACTCTTCTACTATTGAATAATGTATCGGGTCATTACATGTTGCTAGAGCTAATACTTTCGCCTCTGTATCCAGATGACCTCCCAACTATTTACACTTTTTGTACACATCTGATCTATGTTCTTGAATCTTTGTATCGTTCTTTAACTCGACGATTCTTCTTGCATAGTTTGGGTGGAGCTTTTTTTCTTATATTTTTCACCTTGCAGCTACTTGCAGTGAAATAGCCAATATCACCAGCATATTGCCCTTCAATCATCATCATCATCTCATTCTTCTGCAGTCTTGCGGGTTTTTGATTCCCTGTGATACCACATTTGATTTGACGTCATTTATCGAACGTTCTAAAGTTCGTTGGAAAGTCTCTTCAATACCTTTGTGACGATACAACAGAGCCAAGAAGAATCGTTTGAAGTCCTTGCAGTTTTTTTGCACTACTAGCATGGCTTACAGGAGTTCTGCATGACGGTAAGAAGTAGAGCTTTTTTATAACACAACAGATTTGTGCAAGGATGTATTGAGGAAACATCTATTGTTTTGCGTAACCTCTTGCAACTACTACAACTGCATCTTTCCGTATTGAGTAGTATATATATCTATACTATACTATCTAGATCTATATACTATAGTATATTAATATATAGTCGATGTATCTATTCTCACATTTCCATTAACAAACTTTCTTGCTTCTTAAAGCATGGCGGCTTCAGCAAAGCAGATGGTTCATTTAACACATTTCCCACATTTTCCCGTCATTTTCAAATTTTATTTACCGTTAGGCTGTGGGTATACACGGATCACTTCCAAGAATATTTACAACCTTGTCTGGATGTGCGATGTCCTTCTACTAACAACGTAAACTTGGAAATTTCATTCTGTGTCCATAAAGGTACAAACATCGGATATCTGCTTAACAGAAGTTTAATAGATTGGTTGAAAGCACTGGGTTATGATACTTCAAAGATTTCAAACTAACGATAATTTTTCACTGTCAAATTTTTCTCTGTCAAGGTTTTTTTTCTCTCGAAGTACAGTCTCAGCAAACTATATACCAACCGAGAGTACTCTACACTTTTAACAAAATTCAGTCATCATTACTGTCAGAAATATTTTCGTTGGGAATGAGAAATGCTGTTTCAACATCAGCAAACTGTATGTAATAGACAGTAAGTGTATCGTGGAAGTGTAACAGAATGGTGTGCATATCATTATGTAATATTTATATACTAAAATACTTTCTTTGGAATTAAGATGTGACTTTTCATCACGAAACGGTACCACAAGACACAAAAATTTGCTCGGAGGCTCTCTGGGTAAATGTACTTGACAGATAAAGTAAACATTAGCTGCATCACACAAATGGATTAACGTCAGAAGGGAAGTTTGATAGTGAAATATCTGCAGTGTGTCCACGATATAATAACGCTATGGTGGGCGAGGAACAACTTCCATCTTGAGGCATCTGTTGACGGAATGCCAGCCTGCAATCAATCTACCAGTAAGTGGAAATATTAGGTTTTGCAAACAAGGAAAATTTAAATGGGAATCTCTAATGAGCGTATAAACAGACCAAGGATTGAGGACAAATTATCAATTGCAAGTTTTCATCGACAAGCCCAGGCACAAGATAGGCTTCCAAATACGGTAAGAGACAATCCAGATTTTAATGCAAGTTTAAGCTCCTACCTATTAGCTTCCTGCACTTTTTAGCTATGCAAATACGTTGCACAATTTTAATGCATTTACAGAGTACGTTCGAATGGCGAATACCATGATTACCACAAGAAAGTATAAATTGATTCCTTTTCAGTACTCCATCATCCCACCTCCCATACTTCGATATTCTCCTAGTTACAAAAATATTGAATGTCGCATAGTGTGTTGTTCAGTTGATTAAGGTACCTTTGGAAGCAACTTCGAAGCATCAAATGATGCATTTTTCAAACTTGCGGTCCATTTTCAACTAAGCTTAAAGTATCTGAAGTCAGAAACCAATACTATTGTTTGCAACCTACAAACTTTATTATTTCGAAGACGAAACACCCTCATTAAGATGAATAAATTTCAAATTGTATTATAAACTGAAGTCTAAGCTGTTTAGATGCCTACTCAAATTTGTTCGAAAGTTCACCGTATCAAATAGTTTAATGTAGCTTCTATTATGAGAGTTGTCGAAGATAAGAGCGAGTATTAAAAGATGAGAGTGAGTGGGTATAATTCTGCAGCACTCTCAGTCCATGAGACAAATGCACAAGTCCATGCATTACAGAATTAATAGAAATCTAACGCAAAAAATACGTTATCCAGCATTCAGTGTAGTAAGAGAAGTAAACTATTACCTTCAAAATGAGCTGAAAGTGACTTATTATTAAATTCCATTATATTACCGCCTATCATAACAATCAGTTTATTAGGATTAAAGGCTAATTCAAATTTACACAGAGGCAACAACCTTAAAACATAGGGAAGGCCTTAAAAAACTGATGGAATTCAAATCATTAAAATATTATGAGGAACTAATGGCGTTTCATCTAGGTAAACGATACTTTTTACAAAAAGTCATGAAAGAGAAGAGCACGACATTCTTAGTATTTCGCCTCTCTTCTGATCATTGGGCCAAGTGTAAGTTGGCTTGCCCACAACGGACATATGAGGATCCTATCTATTTCTATCAAGAAAGAAGAGGCCGAGACTATGTTATTAGTTTCGTCCTTCCTTCTTTCGAGGTAGAAAACAGATTGAGTAAAAGAAGAAGTTAACATCTTGAGTTTTGTTCTAGTGTGGACACTGCAAGAGAGTCAAGTTTGTTCTTTTGTAACCCTATTACGAGCGCACCGTCTGTTTCTACTAAGAAAGAAAAGGACAAAATTGCAAGACAGTCTTGTCCTTCTTCTTTTCTAGATATATCGTTCCTCACTGAAAAAAAAGAAATGTTGTCACCTTTAACCATGTTTTGAAAGTAATAAAAGAAATTGCATATATTTCCGTTGTTGAAACGCCGTGTTATCCAAATTTACCGTTAATATAAACAACTTGTGTCTGCCCTACCCATTTACTATAAAAAACTCCTATTCCTTACCCTGGCGTATAGAAACTTCGGTTATCAAAATCCCCTATTTATCCGAAGCTATTTTTCGGTAATACTACCCAAACACTTAGTTTATCCAAATTTTAGACATTTCTAGACGGAGAAAATAGACACGAAAACGGAAATATATCTTGTGTTTCTAAAAATTACCGGGTTAGTTATAACCTGATCTAGTTTATCGACGAAATCTCGTACTCCATTAAATTTCAAACCACAAGAAACTGTGATAGCCTTTCCATCACTTTCTTTGATTGGTTTTCTAGTATTAGTTGCTTAACATCTGTGGATATTACCTGCTTCCAAGTTATCGGTTATCGCTTTTGTGATTTTTTGGCTAGTCCACAATATCAGATGCCCGGGTACTGGTTCGTCTTTCCAAACTACTACAGTTTACTAGTCCTTGTGATTAGTTGTTTCCAATGAGCAATTTAACATTCCTCTATCAATTGGCGCCCACTTGACTCAAATTTCATAGTAAAGCATGATTTAAGGTCTACTTAGGTGATTTGGTCAGAAGTATAAGGATCTGTTTTCTTGTATAACAAAATATAGATGATTGTGAGTCTCGACGTTTGATTATAACCATTTGAGATGATGCAATAGACACTGAAGATAGATCCGGACACGAACTATATGCTGATATTCACGTTCTTGAACAGTACTCTCCCATTCAGAAAAAGGATTTTGAAAGCGAATTTTAAAAAACTGTCTTCCAAGCTAAACAAAAATCCTGGTTAAGATTTCTACACGAAAACAAATATTGCTTGATGACAATTTTGATAGTTGGAGACTAATATAATCCACCGTTGTGTGACAATAGCTAATAGATAACTCTCAGGAGAAATTCGGAACTTTTTGCTTGTGTTTTGCAAAACTCTACCTAATCGTCAGAATTGAAATTGTAAAGAAATCAATGAAACTTTTGTCGATGAAACATTTTGCATGAAAATACACTTAGGAACTACGCGATTCGCCAAATATAACTCATAAAAAGTAATAAAGAACTTTGCAGTCCTTACCTTACCTCTCAGCCTTATGACTTCGATCAGACCTCAGATCTGCTCTTTAGTAAACCGTCGCCTTAGATATTCAAAAAGATGGTGGGCGGTACAAAAAAGCCTTCACGAAGCAGCAAAACACTTTAGTACTGAAAAGCACTTTGCTTGACAATCTTTAGAGTACAAAATTATCAGAAAAGGCAGATCAGAGTTTAAATAAAAGGAGAATAGGGATGTTGAAGCTCAGCACCTTAGAATCAAAGGTGCCTTGAGCCATAAAATTCTTCAATGCCGTTACGTACATACACCTTTCAACGTCATAATCCTCCAAGAAAAGGACGAGATTTTCCTACACGTACAAGAAATGCATTACTTGAAACAAATAAACATAATGCTATCAGGCAAAAACTCTATTCGACTGTTCAATCTTGAGAAGAGGGAAAAGATTTTGCTCATTGTCTCGTCCTTCCTTCTTTCAAGAAAAACATCAATGACATGAAAAAAACGGCTTTGAAGGTCGTGCAACTTCTAAAGAAAGGATCCTACTAATGAGAACACAAAATCGTTTATAACCTCTTGATTGTTTTACCTTGAGAGGAAGGGACAAGATTTTGCATATAGTCTCGTCCTTCCTTCTTTCAAGGTAAAACATCAGTGACATGAAGAATAAAGATCCTAGGGCCTTGCAACTCCTAAAGAAAAAATCCTACTAATGAGAATCAAAAATCGCATATAATTTCTTTATTGCTTTATCTTGAGAGGAAGGGACGACATTTTGTTCATAGTCTCGTCCTTCCTTCTTTCACGGTAAAACATCAGTGGCACGAAGAAAACGACTTTAAAGGTCTTCCAACTCCTAGAGCAAGGATCCTACTGATGAGAATCAAAAATCGTACATAATTTCTTGATTATTTTATCTTGCGAGGAAGGGACGAGATTTTGTTCATAGTTTCGTCCTTCCTTCTTTCAAGGTAAAACATCAATGACATGAAGAAAGCGGATCCTAAGGCCTTGCAACCCCTAAAGCAAGGATTCTACTGATGAGAATTGAAATTTGTGCAAAATTTCTTGATTGTTTTATCTTGAGAGGAAGGGACGAGATTTTGTTCATAGTTTCGTCCTTCCTTCTTTCAAGGTAAAACATCAATGACATGAAGAAAACGGCTTTGAAGGTATTCCAACTCTTAAAGAAAGGCCCTACTAATGAGAATGCAAATTCATGTATAACCTCTTGATTGTTTTATCTTGAGAGGAAGGGACGAGATTTTGTTCATAGTCTCGTCCTTCCTTCTTTCAAGGTAAAACAACAATGACATGAAGAAAGCGGATCCTAAGGTCTTGCAACCCCTAAAGCAAGGATTCTACTGACGAGAATGAAAGGAAGGGACGAGACTTTGTTCATAGTCTCGTCCTTCCTTCTTTCAAGGTAAAACATCAATGACATGAAGAAAACGGCTTTGAAGGTCTTCCAACTCCTAAAGAAAGACTCCTACTAATGAGAATGAAAATTCGTGTATATCCTCTTGATTGTTTTATCTTGAGAGGAAGGGACGAGATTTTGTTTATAGTCTCGTCCTTCCTTCTTTCAAGGTAAAACATCAATGACATGAAGAAAGCGGATCCTAAGGCCTTGCAATCCCTAAAGCAAGGATTCTACTGATGAGAGTCAAACCTCGTGCATAATTTCTTGATTGTTTTATCTTGAGAGGAAGGGACGAGATTTTGTTCATAGTTTCGTCCTTCCTTCTTTCAAGTTTAAACATCAAAGACATGAAGAAAGCGGATCCTAAGGTCTTGGAACCCCTAAAGCAGGGATTCTACTGATGAGAATTGAAATTTGTGCATAATTTCTTGATTGTTTTATCTCGAGAGGAGAGGACCAGATCTTATTCATAATCTCGTCCTTCCTTCTTTCAAGGTAAAGCATCAAAGACATGAAGAAAGCGGATCCTAAGGCCTTGCAACCCCTTAAGCAAGGATTCTACTGATGAGAATTAAAATTCGTACATAATTTCTTGATTGTTTTATCTTGAGAGGAAGGGACGAGATTTTGTTTATAGTCTCGTCCTTCCTTCTTTTAAGTTTAAACATCAATGACATGAAGAAAACGGCTTTGAAGGTATTCCAACTCCTAAAGAAAGGATCCTACTAACGAGAATAAGAATTCGTGTATTACCTCTTGATTGTTTTATCTTGAGACGAAGGGAAGGGATTCTGTTCATAGTCTCGTCCTTCCTTCTTTCAAGGTAAAACATCAATGACATGAAGAAAGCGGATCCTAAGGCCTTGCAACCCCTAAAACAAGGATTCTTCTGATGAGAGTTAAATTTCGTGCATAATTTCTTGATTGTTTTATCTTGAGAGGAAGGGACGAGACTTTGTTCATAGTCTCGTCCTTCCTTCTTTCAAGGTAAAGCATTAAGGACAAGAGAAAAAAGGATCTTAAGGTCTTGCAAGTTGTAAGTGAGGATTCTTTTTAGAGTAATGAAGTTTCGTTTATAACCTTTTGATAGTTATACCTTGAGAGGAAGGGACGAGATTTTGTTCATAGTCTCGTTCTTCCTTCTTTCAAGTTTAATCATGAATGACATGTTAAAACGGCTCTTAAAGTCTCGCAACTTCTAAGGGAAGGATCCTATTAAGGAGAATTAATGTTGGTAAACGACCTCTTGATTGTTTTATCTTGAGAGGAAGGGACGAGATTTTGTTCATAGTCTCGTCCTTCCTTCTTTCAAGGTTTCGACATCCATGGAAAGAAGACAAGGGATGTAAACGTATAGAAACTTACGAGTAAAAGACTCTTTACAACATCGTTACAACATGGAATTAAGTACGTACCCTTTTGACTGTTTTCTCTTGAGACGAAGAGACGAGCTTTTGCTCATGTTCATTCTTTCAAAGGTTTTGGGTCAAATGTCTAAGGCTGTTTTTCATGACCAAAGTTCCATAGAATAAGAGTTCTACTGACCCCGGGCCTCCATCCCCGTGTAGCCTCCATTCGACGGTCCTGAAAGCACCATCTCGGTGATATGTTTTTTCCTCGTAGTAGAGATCTTCTTGAGGTCAATACAGGCACACGGATCAAAGATTCAGACTCCATTGAAAGCATTCAAGCCGAGTCAAGGGTGGAGATAATTGAAACGAAGTGCTTTGCATCTCGGTCTTCCAAGATCTATAAAGAACGCAGCACTGTACAGAAAGGGAATCCTGCCGAAACTTCGAGTAACATCAATAGTTGAAGGGTAAAAGGCTGAAAAGGTTAGGACGATGATGATCCTTAGGTATTCAAAGGACCAAGGTACAAGGGACGACCCCGGGAAGTGTGCACGAGCGTGAAATAGAATGCGGAGTAAGAAGCGGATGGAGCAGAGATGGGGCTCGAGCACAGGGATATTGACGAAGCAGCACAGACGTAAAGACATGGGATTGGCTGAAACATCTTCAAGCCCTTCTGCAAGAGAACAAATAAGGAGAGAAGTAATCTTGTTGTCACAGAGATACAAAGTTGTTAAGTTTAAGACTTGCCAGAGAAATCCAAATAGTTAAATACAGGACGCACGCAGGATCTTTTTCTACAGTTTGAGCTAAGGTCAACCTTTTGATGACTGTCGCGTCAAATTTTCTCAGTCCAGTCTCTCAGCGACATGTGACATGGCCCTGAGAGTATGGTGATCCTGCCCATGAATCCTTTAAAAGCCCTTTAAGAGACAAAAAGATGAGAAAAGGAGAAAAGATTTGAAATGATGAATTTGCAAAATCTTAAAATAAATTGAAATATGTCACCAGAAAATGACAATTTTGAGAGGGGGTATTGCAAAATTAAATTAACCTGGTCTCAAAAGAGCAAAATTGGAAAAATGATCATGAGACACGTTAAGAAAGAATTTCACTAAAAAGTGGCATAAGATTTTTGAAAGTCGCAGAAGAAGGGCGCCTAGCTGTTTCGACATTACCTGCGAACACCTTAACATCTTGAGGAAGTTCGTAGCAAGATGGTGCAAGTACCACCAAAATCATTTGCCAGACCAAAACAAGCTGGAAGTTGACGTGATTACCGCCTACACGAAAACGTGTAAATGCGTTATTGTAAAGAATTTATACAACGCCATACTTGTATCTATGCATCACAAATGACAATTTACACTTTCGTATTCTCATTAGCCTTCCCACAAGGAAAAGTCTTTTCATTTAACAAATCGATACATATCTGACAATGATATACGAAATCTTTACTCATCGCTCTTAGAAAATTTACGAAACTTTAACTCGGTTTGTTATCGTGGGAGTAATCCTTCAATGACCTGCTGTAGATAATCAAATGTTCTAAACTATGAACGACCTCAGGTTTTAATTACACAGTTTCCAATTAAAATTTAGCATTTGGTTTGATTTGTTCCGACATTCGTGTACTTGATCTTCGTAATACCATGCAGGAGATAGATTTTGAGCTGCAGGACGCAACTAATGCTGCGCAGCGCAGTGCGAGTGTGGTCAGCCTCCTGTTGATCAAATACAAAAAAAATTTGTTTCGTGCAATCATTTACTGATTGATCACTGACGTTTTTCTAAGTAAATACTTTATTTTTCCTGATGATATTTAATTAGGAAGCCTGTATGCTTTGCTATATATTTATTTACATTTTTGGGAAAAAATGGTTGTTAAAAACGTGACTGCCCTACCGAAAATTCAATGAAAACAATCCGGAATTGTTGACATGAAGCAGTGAAAACATAGCAATAAGGACACGGAGCTCCAAGTATGCCTACAATACAAACGGCAGTTCTAACACAATTTGTCTGATTTCACCCCGAGGATTTACTTTTTTAAAGCAATTTGAAGAATAGGTACGTGTTGGAGTGGAGATATCCGGGACATAGGTAATCAATTTCCTAGCTGAGGTACACTTAGTTTACCAATTTTAACCATTGATGTTTGCGTGGGGAAATAAAGCAACAGGACATCGAGGCAGTCGTGGGTGTTGGTCGGCATATGTTCCTATGTCCTCAGTCAGCTACGCCCCAGGAGAATACTTTTCTTGTCAATTGTATTGAAGTCGGCAGACAATCGAAAACATTCGTTTTGAGAAATTGGCTGAGAATATATTTACAACAAAATTTTTGGAATGTTTCATGACGGAAGATGAGATGAGGGTGTAAAGAAGAAATGTTTGTATAGACGGTGATATATTTTAAATAATAAGACCCCTACAATAGTTAACTTGTAAGAATTGCTCTGGGGGCGCTTTTACAAATATTCTCGCATAGAGCTAGTGGCTAAGTGCCTTGAAAGCTTCCTCTGTAAACAAGTGATCTGGTTTCTGTAAACATGCATTGACACCTTTTCATCACAGTCATGGAGCCCACACATTTCACGAGTGTTAAATTGGGGAAACCAAACCTTCAATACAGATTTGACTAAATCTAGTTTGATACCGCGATAAAAAGATTTTAGAGCAGTGGAGGGAATTTATGCCCAATCGAGCTGAGAGTGTGGCTTAAATGACTTTTTTCGTGGCTTTCTTATCACTCCTTAAACTTAAAAATACGATACTGCTATTTCTATTCAATGGACAAAATGTACAGTATCGAAATGAGTATCATCGTTTTGTTTACTAAAACCGGTTATTTATTACAGTTGTCCTGAAATAGCAGGTCATAAAGAAGGATGGGATCTCTTACCGGGATATATCTTGCTGCTTAATTAATAAAAACTATTTTCTTTCTTGTCATTAAGTTGTGAAGCACGTTTATCACTTGTTATTGTACCCCTAAATGCAGTCTAGTTTGAAGAAGAGTGGTTCTTGAACTCAGATATTTTGTGTTTATTAAGCCCCTGAGACTCTCTTCTCTACCCACTGATAATTAGACCTTGAAAAGATGAATATCTACGCCATCAATTTATCTAAAACGAATTGTTAAAAAGACAAGAATAGAGGTTTTCAAATGTTAAATACCAGGGAGAATAAGTAGGTATCCAACAAGATCTGGTGTACTATCGTCATCCGGAAGTTTTCAAAAACATTCCCAAGTGTTTTTGACAAGAGAGGATTTAAAATGAAAAGTTGGAATAGTTGCCAGAGAAATAGGGAAGATTGTCACCAACGGGATTCGAACACGTGATCCACGCCGCGCCTCTACTAACTGAACTAAGCGAGCCCCGTTGATAACATGGTCATTTCTCTGGTCGCCATATAAGCTCCCAATACTCCACTGGAGAACTTCAGCAGCTAGCTATACGCTTTTAAACCGAATGTGATCATT
>JAAAKL020014551.1:0-11892 GCA_010016065.2 Carybdea cf. marsupialis auct. non (Linnaeus, 1758)
TTAACACCTATTTACTTAAGTATTTAGTCTATTGTTTAACATTTGCATGAATATTGATTCCTTCGTGAATTTTTACAATCTTAGATTCTTGTTTTATAACTGACTTGTTAACTAAATTTCTTTACTTGTGAATGACAACAACGAGTGCTGAAACGTTGTGCAATAATATAGTATGTTATACCAAAATGGTATTCTTTTGTTGTACTTCGCAGTTTACGAGATGGGAAATTTACATTCAGAAATTTGGAGAGAGTCGCGATTCAATTATTGAAAGTAAAACTTGACATGAAGTTCAGCGAATGTTGCAAAGAAGACAGTGCGCTTCCCAATTACAAACAACGAACAATCTTGAATAAATGTTTTACTACGTAAGCTGCAGGACGAGAGCACATTGCTAAGATACAATGTATTGATCGCAGTTGGCTTCCTCTTTATCTTTTTCTAATGCATCCTCTTCAAAATTACAATTGAATATAACAGTTCAAATATTCTGAATGTAACATGAATTTTCAAGTTTTGGGTCACAATTGTAGGATACCTCCCGGTATGTTGATGATGTTGATGATGTTGATGACGGTGATGAGTCTTGGCTGTCGCCTCATGATCTACGCACATGGTGTCAAGTCACATTTGCAGTTACGAGTAAATTCGGTTTCTAGATAAATTGAAGGAATACAATTACGAAATGTTCATGAGACGCGACTCAAATAGAAAAAGAGAGAGACGTAATGTAAATAAGATAATAAATTAGACCCGAAGGCCGGAGCAACTATCCTCCTCCCATTTCATTAACATGAAAGGGTCAGTTTGCGGAATTTGAAGTTAAGCCCAATAGAATGACTCAAATCCACTGAAGCTCGGGCGTTTAAATTGGATGATGTAAAACCACTTTTTGAAGCTTTTTCCGAAAGGGATGGAAATTCGTATTATAATAAGCAAATATTGCCGTTTAATTTTGAGCCTTTAAAATCTGCGCTTTTTGTCGGGTTTGAAAATATATCAAGTATATATGAAGATATATTACAACCTTCCAAATCTCACCATTGTTTCTTTTGATTTCAAAACTAGCAACGTTTCAAAAAGACTTCCCATCCAATTTTAGCGAATCACATTTAGCCTCAAAATGTAGCGAATTTTGAATTCTGAACAAGTGAAGATCTGAGACTGGTCCACCTTCCCCTTGCCACTTCTTTTGAATATCAATCAGCGTGTATGCTGGAAAGGTTCAGCCCACCTACATTGTACTTTCAGCGACTCTCCACTCAACAATCGTCCCTTTAATCTAATATTCACTAAATTTTATTGAGATTTCTTCTTGAAGTTTGGTCCTCATAATAATGAGCCTGACTGCAGACACTTTCCTCGCATTGTTATGATCAGGTTCTGTTAAAAAGCTTTTCAAATAACATTAACTACTTAGTTTTGATAATGATGATCACGTGATATTTTTGTTATGATTTTTTTAATGACCATATCGTTTTTGTGGTTGTTGATGATGATGATGATGATGATGATGATGATGATGATGATGATTATGATGGTGATAATGATGATGATGGTGATGATGATGATGATGATTGTGATGACGATGATGATGATGATGATGATAATGATGATGATGATGATGATGGTGATGATGATAGTGATGACGGTGATGGTGATTTGATGATGATAATGGTGGTGAAGATCGTAATCCTGACAATGTTGACCATGATGAAGATGACTTGATAATGTTATTAAGGACAATTGAGATGATCTTGATAACGATAATTATAATAAAGATGATGATGATTATGATAAACACGACGACGACGATGATACGTACCTTAACAACTAGTTATCGACTGTCTTCTGAGCATGAATTTCTTCGCAAAAATGTCGCATTACTTCCTTTCTCTTTCTTTTTAATAATGCTTTTAATACTAGCTCTGGTGCAGGCACCAATCCTTGTGGGGATGACGCCGTGGGACTAACTGAATTTGATCTAATATACATAGACATTCATGGTTTGCAGTTGTTGCAGAAAAATGGTTTCGATGTATCTGCTCTTAAGTAAGTACCATGGCAAATCCTTTCTTTTTGAGCGTTGATATATCATTGCCTCCTACCAACTGCAAGTGGTGCAGTAAGGCTGAATTGATAGTATTAGAGGCTTCATTGATATCCATGTATTGTTTATCTATTCTATCTACAAGGATAAAAACAACCAGGTTTGTAAAAGCCAAGCTTTCGAAAAGCTTATTGCCTTCCTCTCGGTTCACTTTACAATTGCGAAGAGGGGGCCTCAAGTAATAAATTCCTATCTGCAGGTAAAAGTTCCTACTACAAATACAAGTAAATATACCATGTCCTTATCTCAATGCCACGAAAAGGACCGCTGGTAACCAATCCGTCTGACGTCAAACGAAAGAAAAGCCTTTAGAAATGTTGAGAAATAAAGTTAGATGACAAGTGGTCAACAATGGGCCAACTAGTAAACACTAACCATCACGGCTTCGCTACCGAGTACCAATGACCACAATCACAGTTCCCTTCTGTTAGTCACGCGAGAAAACGCGCAATAGCGACCACCAGCTATAGAACAACTGTTCACACTAGTACCGCTTCCCTTTTCTTATCCATTTCGTTATGATGATGATGATGGTGATTTAGGATGATGATAAAGATTTATGATGATAATAATGATGATTCTGATGATAATGATGATGATGATAATGATGATGATGATGATGATGATGATGATTTATGATGATGATGATGATGTTTTATGATGATGATGATGATGATGATTTATGATGATGATGATGATGATGATTTATGATGATGAGGATGATGATGATGATGGTAAAGATGATAATGATTTATGATGATGATGATGATGATGATTTATGATGATGGTGGTAGTGGTAATGATGATAATCATATTGATATTGATAGTGATCTTTATAGTAGTGATTTATTTGTCCTATCTTAAAACGTGTCATATTTTCTTTGTTATTTTCAGGTGTAAATACAGAATATTGGATACATTCGGAACCGAAGCACGTTTCAATTTTATGGATCCGGTTGAGGAAAGTGAATTATCTTTTAACGGAAGTTTTGAAATTGCAAATAATTTAAGAAAAAATCCGTATGGCTATGGAAACTGGAAGCTACACTTGAACCAGTTCTTGACAATGTTCCGTAAGTATATGTTACCTGTATGATGAAATTTTTTATTACAAAATTTATTGCAAGTGCGACTTCAAAGCACTTTCTACTCGGGAAGGTAATGGTTGGAAAGCTGATGAGGCAATGGCAGAGTGAGTATTTTCTACTCCCGATATGAAAATGCGTCAATTATTTTGAATTGTACAGAAAAAATCGAAGAAAGGAAGGTCCCCACCGGGCTTCTGGAAAGATCTCTCTAACGTTTCATCTGCTTAGCCTCTCCCCCTGTCGCTACGACAGATTATACGAATTATGGCAATGCACTAATCACGAGAATTGATTGTACGAGTAGGGATCATTTGAATAGGACATAAACTAGTCCTGTAGTGTACTATGTATATGCACATTTTTAATGAACAAGAATTCTCTTTAAAAGAACTCAGTACTCGAGGGACGGAGTGCTACTCCATGTCCCAGTTGGCAAAGCCCTAAAACCACCAGTGGCCTACAAGAGCTAGTTTCTTAACAATGAATAGCCTAAGTTATTAGATTTACAAATGTATATTGCACAATATTTTAATCCATAACTCATCGAATGTTGAAAATATCAAGTTTACTTTTGATGAATTTTAAAGTTCCAGCGTCTTTTAAAGGCGAATGCTATTTTCGGAAGTGATTTTACGCCATAAAATACATAAGTTTCATACGTTAGTTACGCCATAATATACGTTAGTTGCATACGTTAGTTACGCCATAATATACGTTATTTGCATTGTGGTTTTTCCTTAGTGGCTCCAGATCTCCAGCTAAAGGGGAGAACACGAACCGACAAAGCTCTTGTTCTTTTCAATCAAGTGCCGAGAGACTAATAAGCTCTACCTCATGTATAGATAAGCTAATTTTGCTGTAAATAGTTAGCGTTTTCCCACCTATTATGACTTTACAGGCTATTTCCCACCTTTGTAAACTCTTTCTAGATTTCGTATTTATGCTTTTGTATAACTGCCTTCCTAGTTAGTTATTACTGCTATGTAGCAAGCGTTCTCAATCAAAGTTCAGACATTTAAGTTGTTAACTGGCTCGAGGAGAACCAAATGGAGTTGAAGCTACATGTGCATACATTTATGTTCCAAAGAGAGGGTTTAAGGAAATAAATTGGCATTCACAAAAGCACATTTTTGCAATGTTTCGAATTTCACAATATCGACTTACCTTGTTTATCCAAGAAATTCAAAACATTTGAAACCTAGTCTCTTTATAATATGACTAGTCAAGATTTTTGCCAATGCCAACATTCGTGAGAAACTGAAGTTGTTTAGAAGTGGAAGTGGCAATTCCTTTACAGCCTCCATTGTAATATTTTAAATTCAGTCGACCTCATGCAAATGTTGCACTTCTTTTAAGGCCTTCAAAGAAAAGAGATTTCTTGTGAACATATGTCTATTAGAATTGGCCAATTTTATAAGTCAATGGAAAAGCCATACATAGATCTTGGTGCCTTTTAAATTGCAACCATGATGGCTACTGAGTGCAGTTTTGATGGTGGGTGTGTGAGTGCAAACAAAAGAGCAATACTCCTAGTCAACAATGTGAGTCACTTTCAGGGGCGTGACCAGGTTTTGCAAACGTGTGGGTTGCCAGAGAAGGTCAAGCATTTATTAAGAAACCATACCCTATTTTGATTCCAACGATTAAAACCCGTCGAATGTCAGACACAAGTGTTGCCAACTCTATCTAACGGAGGAGGAATCTAAACATTATCATGGGATAGTTATTTAAGTTTGCTTCTGGTCCAGTTCTGCCTTTCAATCAGAATCGGTTAAGTCATAACAATAAGACTCATGGATTCAAACTATGAATACTTATTATTAAGACAAACCAAAATTTTAATGCAAGATTTCTACCAATGGACAAAAAATCTCTCCTCAGCCCCCACATGTGGGGTCACGCCACCTGCTTATTCTTAGTTGTCAAGAACTATATTTTTATGGTTTCATCCAATTATGCCCATTTACGACCCCTTGCTTTAGAAGGGTACAACAGATCACTACCCACTTCGTATGGACGTTGTACATGTCTGGCCTCTAGTGACATGGGCATATTGATAACCTATGTCGTAATTAAAACTGATATCTGCTTATGTTTGATATGGCCTTATGTAGTTTCTCCAAATTTTAAATTGAATTGTTTTTACATTTTAGCTCACAGTCCAGATAACTCTTACCTTGGGTTTGTAGTTGGTAAAGAAACATCACCGAAAGTTAATGTGAGTGGAAAGCAGGACGTTGCTCTTGTATATGGAAAACAGAATTATATGTGGCAGGTAAGCAGCTAAAGGACGATATTGCTAGATTGGGCGGGAAATAGTCAATTGGGCGATTTTTGAAACAAAGTGGCAACTAACAATTTCATGTTTACAGCTGAAACACTTTTGTTACATGCTGTCTCTTACCTACTTATACTCTAGAGATGCTCTGTTGTTTACAGAGCACCATTACATTCATATGCAAACGATGTCTGACTATCAAAATGGCTTTTGCAACGAGATGCATAGCTTGTCTGGCAGCACTGCATGACAGTTGGAAATTAGGGCTCGTAGTTCTCACTGCATGATTAGACTTTCTGTATTTGCTTATTATGAGAGATCAATTAAAATCAATAACAAACTAACATTACCGATTTTACGAGAGAGAAGGGCCTACAACAACCATTCGGCCATTTAAGCTAGCTTTATGTCAGCGAAGGATAGTGAGACAACGACAAGTGTATGAAGACGTAATCGTGAAAATCACATTTGCAGCTGTTACTCTCTCTTGATGATCTTAAACAAGACATTAAATAGAACTGAACATAAGAAAGCATCACTTTTGCCTACTTCAGTTCCTGATTTGCTATCCTATGTTGAATATATTGCTTGATCGTTATATGCTCACGTTGTCTGTTTTCAATAATCTGCAACGCTTTCCTGAGAACACCTCTTTCCCATAAAGCAATTGGTTTTTGTAACATGCTGTCTGTTGCTTCAAGTCTTTTTCTGCATTTTATCTGTGCTACTATTGTCCAGTATTCTTTACCGTCTAAAAGGTAAGATAATAAATGCCAATTAAACCCTCCCTATTCTTTACTTTTGATATTTTAGCCAATTTCTGAATTAAATAGCTTCTCATTTACATGCGTGTGTAGATATCTGCAATGCCGCTCTTCATAGTAAGTTAACACAGTGCCGAAACAACAACTCATCATCATCATCATCATCATCATCATCATCATCATCATCATCATCATAAATCATCATCATCATCATCATCATCATCATCATCATAATTATCATCATAAATCATCATCATCATCTTCATTATCGTCACCGTAAATCATCATCATCATTACCATCATCATCATCATCATCATAAATCATCATCACCACCATCATCATCATGTTTCAACAACGTTTTGACGTCATCGACAATTGAAGCGGACCTTGGGGTACCTTTCTTATCACTTTAACCAAAAAAATTTCTCTAGCAGTTCATTGTAACCCTTCTGTATCAACCATCCGTCAAATAATATTGATGTAGTGAACATTGTTAACCTTACCTATCGCGAACCCTGACACACCTTTCTTCTCCCTTCACTCACATCAAGTACATCACATGTAGATCTATGCGAGATGTTCGCCTGTAAGACACCTGTGTTAAATCCTTTTTACTGTAAAATATTTAAGTGGTAACGTAATGCATTAGTTTAAATAAGCACCTTATGAATAATCAGAACATTCCAACATTTCCAAAGTTATTGCCACATGTTGATCTAACGTCGTGAAACATAATCAAACGTAAATGCTCTATGCATAATTAAAATGTTTACACTTTCAACTAATCGAATGTTCTATTCAACTTGACTTTTCATAGAAGAATATTAAAATATTGATTCTTACTCTTTGTCAGTTTTTTATGTTTCAAAGAACAGTTTAAAATATTGCTTTTCAACTTGAGCAGAATAATTAAACAGGTTTAGAGGCCTTTGTAGTGGGAAATAGAATACTGTGTTTCTAAGTATCTAGGCTAAATAGTTATCCATAGTTGCAAAAATCACTCTTTACAGCTATGTCTCAACGCAGTAGTTGTATTAATCCTTGACAGCTGTGAACTGATATATTTCTCAAAAAAGATAGCAAGAATTGGCGATATAAGTTTTGCACTTCTTTGCTTTTCTCTTCTGACTCTCCCTGGAGTATAAAGCAATAAGAAAGGAATGCGAAAAAGGAAAAAAACGCGATCTGTAACCATATGTACTTTTAGGCAATGTGACCTAAAACGCCAACTGTGCTACAACGTATATAGTTGACCTCTTTCTTATAATAGCAAGGGCTACGTTTGCCTTTCGTTCTGGAATCAGTCCACATAAAAGCAAGAAAACCATATAGTTGCAGATAGGAAGAATTTGTACTTATAATTGGATCTTTGAAGTTAATCACATTGTTCTACGAACGCTGATTGATCAAAAACACAATATCAATTACGCCGTCTAAATTCTGTCAGCCAATTTACAACATATTGTGTTCGTTCCTTTTTCTCAATACATTCCGACGATTTTGAACTTAAAGCAGTGTTAAACAAGAGATTTTCAGTACAAAATTGTTTCAGTGTTTCGTGCTGTATTGATGTTTTGTACCATAAACAAACTATTTTTATAAAATTGAATGCATCTATATTGTTTGGGTTAAGATCCTCTTTTATTCATAGCGCGTTTAATGAAAAATAATTATACACCCTTGGATTTCACCGGTTTCTATTATTCACAAATTACGAAAGTAATTGTATTTGGAACTAGAGTAGGAGATAGAAAAAAATACTTGAGATCTTCCTGGAGTCTGCATCCGTTCCTCGTATAAAAAAAAAGTTGCTGCGGTAACAGATCTTAGAAAAATTTTAGGTTGCTATTTTGCAATGTCTGTTAGAAGCCATTCTTGCACTTCAGCAGTTACTTTCAAGGTCATATGCAGCTTGGGGCACCTAAGGTATGTAGATATGTACACCCAAGCGTTTACAATTACAGCCAAAACAAACCTTTTAAATAAAGTACCCTGTCCACAAGTATCCTCTCAAAACAGCTGGAGTAGCTCTCTCATCTCACCCCACCCCACCTCATCCCGTACGCTTAGAACATGCTGTTTATCATACTGTTTGATTTAAAGTGATTTTACTTTTTCTAAGTAGAAATTATTTGTATTCACAAATTTATAGGGAAAATTCAATTACCTCTCTGCGGTAAGCCGGTTTGTCAAAATACATGCCACTGTAGCATCAGATGTGGCTAGTAATCGTCCAACTGCAGGTGGTCCAGTAGCTCAAACGGTGAGTACTGTATGTACGTTTGATGTTATTTACCATTTTCAAGCCGATTTATTCTTGCAAGTAACTACGACTCTCAGGTTATCTGAGTAAGACTAAGTGACATTGAGTCCAACGTTTTTCCTTGTAACTTAAACTGCTTGATAAACTGTTTTTGAACATGGCTCATATCCGACGTAATAATGCTAGTGTGGTACTCTTTGTACAAATGAATGTCATTTAATGGGATGTGACATCGCAGCAGTGACCTTGCACTGGAACTTTTGATTAGCTCTGCCAAAGACTCAAGTTAAAAATACTCCCCTTCGTCACTTCTACGGTATTTTCCCAATTCATACTCTAGAAAAGTCTTTAACAAGCCCCCCTGCAACCCCATCCCTCTCTTTTTAGATGCTAAAAGTTACATGACGCGTGTACACTAGCAGATGATTATCAAAACTTTACTCCGTTGTAGGTTTGCTATCCTTGCGATCTAATGAATTAATGAAGTTGTAGTCGGTATTGAATAGTTGTCCAGTAGTGGTAATTCCAAACTTTTAAAAACCTTTTAAAACAATTTCGAACTTTTCCAAACTTTCCATTATTGTACCTCGACCTCCATTTTCTTATATGAAATGAGTGACTTATTCCGAATGTATTCCAAAGTTTATCCTTCACTTGTAGCCTGTTTTTCATAAGAATTTGGGCTTGTACTTCAAACTGTGTTTATCAAGTAGTGTTGATACAGTGGCATGAGAACCCGGTGTCTAGGAAGAAGTGCTCATTTGGTCATGTTAGCAAAAATCTGCTCCAGCAACAAATTTTAATCTTCCTTTATTTATAAATGCGTGGATTCTTTCTAAACATGTGAAGATCGAGAAGTCTTTTAAGTCTTGTTGTGTTAAACATCTCCTTCCTATCCAAACGTAGGGAAGATGACCTCTTACATAGGAGGTAACCAGCCTTTAGTATATCATGTGTGAAGACAAGTGCCTTCTTTTATATGCACAAAGATTATTTTTTCTCGAGCAAATGCCATTCAAGTAGTCTTACATACAATGTGTGGTTTGCATCAAGACTAAGTTATCGGTAGTTTAAAATCAAAAATCTGGTCATTATTACTTAACTCGTTGTGATTGGATGGGAAATTTGATTAGAAGCCAATACAAGGAACAATAGCATTGTATTGCTTAGCTTCCTCCTGCGTAAGATAGAGGTAGCAATAATTGTAGCTGCAACATGACTAGTTTTAATCTTTCAAAACAGTGCGTGGTTTCTTCATAAATTTTTATCCGAAGTTTGAGAAGGCTGGCCACTGGTACCTCTACGCATTGTCTGTCCTGCCTTTAGGCCACATGGAGACTCTTCATTACAAAAGGTCCTCATATGCATCTTCAATTGATTAGTTTAAGGAGATTGATTTATGCCATAAGATGTTTACATAGCACTCCTTTTCACATCTAATGAGCCGAGTTTGGTGTACCAGGATTAGAGTATATAAGATTCAGTGTCTTTTTCATGTCGCATTGCTTTGAATGGACTAAAATGTTCATTGATTATGATTGAACTATACGTAGGAACAAGCATGATTTTTTATATTATCAATACGAAATCACTAGTGTAAACATTAGTGATCATTTATTAGGCAAGAATGGAGTGTGGTTACCTATAAGTATTCAAGAATGGGAAGTCATGAGGATAGTTAATATAGCATGAGCGAAAACATCGAAACTATAAATTACAAATAAATTGATAAAATTGTGTTTACTTTATGCCGCGGTGATGTCAGGGAGGGCATCCGGTCTTAAAGTGCTCTATGCTCTTTTTAAGCCCCACGAAAGTGGACTCGTCTCACCTCATGCAAATATGAGAGATAAAAGACGTTAAAATGATAAAAAGAAAAAAAGAAAACAAAAAATATATATGTCTGTACAGTAGAGCATTCTAATTACTCAGAGAAGACTTAAAGCGAGCAAATACGAAAGCAATGATGAGGTAATGAAATTAACAAACCCTAAGAGAGTGCCAGAAGATTTTAATTGCTAGTGATAAGTGGTTTATCTTAAATCGAGCAACTTCCCTTCTTTAGTACTGAACTGTCTTGTCGGAACGATTTGTCGACCCCTCCATAGAATAAAAATATTTGCAAAGGGTGATCGTAAAGGAGACCTCATTGCAACATATTCCACTTGTTGATACGTAGTACTAATTTACAAGTTATCATCAGTCAAAGAGAACATCAGGGCTTTATGTAGTTGCCTGTCCTAATCACGTACCAGTGTAAAGTCTGAATCAAGATCTACAGACAGTATTGATAAGTTGACCCTCAGGTAAGACATTTCAATGGATTTAAGAGGGAAACAAAGATTACTGATATGTAGTGACGTACCTCGCCTTAAAAGGTTGTGTTAAATGCCTTATTATGCTAATTATGCTCCTGTTTCTCTTCGTACCTCTCCCTCTTGAAATACCTTTTTATGGGCCTCTGTCTATATGCTTGTTAGTTATAACAAACATTTTACAAAATACATGTTTTCAACAGGGCACTGTGTTTGACTGTTATTTCTTGTGAAGCTTTGTAACTTCAAATCAGTTGAAAACTAAATGAAATAAAATTTACCTATCATATTTTGTCTTCAAACCTTTTCGATCCATCCGTGTTTATGTAATGACGTCTTGGTTCTGACGAGTGTCGATCGAAAAAGGCTTTATGAGCCTTAGTCATTGTTTGTCTTTTGTGATCGATACTTGGATTCTGTACCACCGACACTTCGTTGAAATGAAATTTTATTGTCACTGCTCTTTCCTATAATATTGATATCACCCCCCTTTCCAAAGGGGTCCGTTGCTGAAAACCATCACTAGTTCATTTAGAGCTATGATTTCTAAGCATCTATACTAATTAGAAATAATTTTGTGATTTCGTCCTATTACTTCCCCTAGGGACTATTTAACATTCCTAGTTTTGTAGAAAACCATGGGCTTATGGACTGGAATCGTCTACAATCATTTCTGGAATCTGTGAAGGTAATCTTGAAGCTATCCCCTTTTCTATTCAGCCAAGTTAATGGATGAAATCAGTTTCAAATGTAATTGTATCTATCATCTTTGTAATAAATTTGACTCAAAATTTCACTTGTCATTCTTTGTGCCCAAGTAACACATTTGCATTTTGAATTCTGAATATGCTGGCATAGATCTTGTTTAATGTCCAGACAAGTATTTTGTGGAAAGAAGAGGGTATTGGTGGCATGAAATACCGAGGCTAACCAAAAAACAATACAACGTTCTCATCTGTAGGACAAAACAGCTTTAATCACCCCCCCCCCACCCCCCATCTCCCTCCTCCTCGCACTTCCCTCTTATTTCTAACTCCATTCACCTATATATATCCAAATCGGATATGATTTTT
>JAAAKL020014552.1:0-11892 GCA_010016065.2 Carybdea cf. marsupialis auct. non (Linnaeus, 1758)
TTTGGATACGTTCTTGGGCTTACACTCGATGAAATCAGACAGGTAAAGTACTAATAACAAATGCTCGAAACGCAACCAACAACAGATAACAACATAATTCTTAACTGCAATCAGATTTTTTTTCACCAAATTTTTAATGTATTGTTATGTTAGAATTACAGGAACATCTGTTACCACGTAGTTGAGAATTAGAGAAAATGTGTTTGGCAGTTAGTTTATTGTCTGGTTGATAGAGCAAATTAGAACTGTCATTGGTTGCAATTTACAACGTCTGAGTGATCGTACAACGCATTATGTGCTATCCAGCGTTAAGAAAACCCGCTCTCCAACACCCAGAGAACCACCCAGTTAAAGCAAGAAGCATTCTACTACTTCTAATTTTGACGCAAATGTAGCTATTGCAGGACATCTTTAAGCCAACCGCCCAGGTGCTACAAGTGATGAAGATTCTTGCTTTAGTATTTACTCACGGGCCGATCTAATTTTCATGAGGCAATGTTTATTAATACGATAGATCCTGATATATGTAGGCACTAGGAGACTGTTTGCTCCATATGCGTACTTTAGATAACAACATTGCCTTTTTTTCTTCAGCCCTCGTCTTCTTTCAGTCATGTACTTTATTTTCCAATTTATCCTTGTGTAAGTTGGTATTTTTGCGTTCCTTCATGGATTCCGAATTAAGTTTTATATTATATTGAGATCGTAAATGTAATTCCATCATGTTTGCCGTGTGTACCTCTGATTATATGTGGCTAGAAGAAGCTTTAAGATACAATGAATGCGCTGGTTCTCGTCTCTTGGAAATTATGCACCATCAGAAATCTCTTCAGATACAAACTAATTTTTGGTAAAAAGCTCTCAACTGTGTAAAACTTTGTGAATGTGTGGTGATCATAAAAAGGGAAATGAAAACGATGATATCCTGATTCAACGTTTGACCAGAATTGTCCTGGACATATTCTCAGACATGGTATAGCCAAATACCGTAACATATGGTAGATTTTCGTTAATATGTCAGCTTGGATGAGTGGGCTAAAACGCGTGTAGTAAAGGGAGTAGTACATGTGGATAATGCAAGAATATTCGTTCAAAAGACATCTTTAGTTTAGGATAGTTCTTTGTCAAATAGATGCAATCAAGCTGAAAGAAATAGTACTTTAAACTCATCCGCCTCTTTTATGCCCTGAGAAGCACGACTTTCAAAAAGCAGTGGTCCATCGATAACTTAAAGCGCCCAAAATAGGGCTTTTACTGCCGGTATACTTGCACAACTGTATGTTCTTGTGGACATTTTGGTCTATGCATCATCCAACTGCAGCATGTCCGTGTTAATCATTTCACTTTGACACTTTTAGTAAAACTTTAATTACTTTCTTAGGTAGTGGAGGTTAAAAAGAAATCAAACGTGCAGAAAATTAAAGGCTGGGCTGAAAGTGTATGGAACTTACTTGACGGTGTATCATTGATTTTGTACCTGTCTGGATTTATCACAAGTTTCTATAGTGAGGAGGACGGGAAAATTGTTAGCAGCACTGCTCTGTCAATTTTCTACGTCAAGTTGCTACAGTTCTACAGGACTAATAAAATACTGGGGCCGTATGTTGTTATGATATTTCGAATGGTAAGTGTTTTAGGTTAATGAGTAACGGTTTTTCCATGCTGCTACAAGCGCCTCAATACCTCGGTAGAGTTGTTGCTATGGACACCTAACTCTTACAGCCTTTTCTGTCTTCTGTATCTTCCCAGACAGCCTTATTACCTTTCATGACTTCCTTTGCGATCGCTGTCTTTCCACCTTTTAGCTACTTTCCCCTTCTTTACTTTCCTCGTGGTCATATTTTCAAAATCATTTGGTCCAGTATAGTTGTCACGTATTGGTCTAATCTTTATTCCTCTACCCAATCCCCAACGATTTCTCGCATGATCATGTCGTGTGAAGCCACAAGAAGGCATCTTCATCGCAGCTAAATCTGATCTTATAGTCTGGGCTATAAGCAGCACTGTTTCTAATTGTTACTCATCATCATCACCATCATCATCATCATCATCTTGCAGCCTCAAATGAGATTATTACAATGGTTACAGCTTGACTGTTTTGAATCCCATCTTGTGAATCATTTTTTCATTCCAGGTAGTACTTTTTTATCACATCATACTCCCCCATTCATGTTGTTTTCCCCTGTTAAATTCGCCAATTTTACCATATTCAATCCTAAATATGCCCCCAAGGCGTGTGATCATGAATTCGTTGATAGCTGTCACTTTTCTTCTTTGCATTTTCAAACAACTTGTTATTTGTCCACTCAAACAAATGAATACTAAAAATTACCGCAGACGGGGAAAGCCACGTAAAGTAAACCTTGCCTCTCTTACGGTTAAAGCCCTACCCGTGAAAGTTTAAAAAAGAAGAGTAAACCCAATGAAATACTTTGTATACTGTCTTCCTACTTTCTAGATTACTTCATATTATCTCTACTCATAGCCTATATTATGTTCTTCCCGTAACTTCTACGATATTCCATAGTTCTATTACTTGTCTAGACACTTTTCTATAATTAAATGCTTTATTTTAGTAGCCATAGTTTCTCACTCTTCTACCTCCCTATTTCCCAAATATTTCTAATACAGCCACTGGAAAACGCTCTTCTTTAAAGCGCCACTCACAAACCAAATCACTAGCAACATTATTATTATCATTAAAACAGTTATCATCACCATTAACAGCAAAATAATATTTATGGTCATCATGACAATCATTTTGATCATCACCACCACTATCATCCAAAAGCCAAGCTCATTATTACTACCATTATCACTGGGATTGTTTTAAACGGCATCAATGTCGTTACCATCATTGGTAGACTCATTACTATGTTTCTCGGTTTAACTTATTGTCTAAATCAAGAATATCAGGAAACAAGTGCGATTCGTTTTATAACATTTCTTGCAGTTTCGACATCTTCTGGCATTTGTCTTGGTTTTGGTTGTCGCCATGCTTGCATTTGGTGTATTTCTTCATGCAATGCTGTACCCAAAAGAAGCCGCCTCTTGGAAAATCCTGTTCCGGGTGTTCTATAGACCATTTTTTATCCTATTTGGAGAATTATACGTTTCCAAAGACTGTAAGTTATTAATATCACACTATTATATTATACTATCTTTTCTTAGAGTGCATAGCATTATTAAATAAATACAATATTTCTTGCTTAATGCCGTCGTTGCAAAAATTCGCTATGTGAAAGAATTTCACAAGAAAGCTGTTTTCGCATGTTTTCACATATTCTATTTGTACACAGATCTTTTTAGACTATGAAAATTTTGTTCTAAGCCTCTAAAATTTGCTAAGATGGTATTGTGGCCCAATAGGAGTTATAAAACTGTTTTTTTACATCTGTTACGAATGGCTTCATTTCCTTTATTAAGAAAATGCTGCTACAATTGTTGGGGTCTTTTGTACTTTCTTAATCAACACGTAATGCCATTTTGCGATCTGATACCTTCATAAGATGGAAGTTTTGACTTTAACTTTTACAAGTCTGTCACTGGAATGAGATCTTTTGGAAACAGAACGTTCATCAAAGTAGTTCTAACATAGGCGTTTAAAGGAATGGTATGCAGGTAAAAGCAAGCCAAATTACGCTTTCTAACAGCTTTCTTAATTGATGGTAGATCAACTGAGTTGACAAGCGTTAGAATATTTAGCTTTCTTAATGTCAAAGCCGCCCAATTTTTGCAAAAGTTAAAGTATGAAATATTTTGAAGAGAGAGTTCTAAAAATAAAAATGTACTACGGTGTTTTTCTATATTAACTACTGCATACAGAGATTTGAGCAGCCTACAAGCTTAGGAGCTTAGAGTGTCACTTTAGCAATCGAAATCATTGTTATTTATCCTTACGCAAATTTTTAAGCAATTCTTTTATGTAATTGATTGATTTGTACTTTTTAAGTTGTTCTTTTATGCAAGCTGGAATCAAGCTGAAAATTAATTATTGTAAAGTTACTGTTAAATCATATCTAATTAAATAAGTACCCAATTCGTGGGGCGTGAAAATATTTTGAAAATATTCGAGTCTCATGTTCAGAAGTCAGCCTTACAAGAAAAAAACAAGAAAGTTAAACACTTGTCAATGTTAACACTATTAGATAGAAACATTGAAAGTACGGGTTTTTTTAAGAAAGATGTAAAACGTTTCACACTAGAAAAAGGATTTGAACCGCAATAACAGTAAAAGCAACTTCTGAAATTCTCGATTGAAGTTTCAATTACGGTTGTTCATTACTCACTAATCTATCAATTGTGGCAAATATAGAGATTCAGTGTGTGTGTTTTGTACTCCTAAGAACTACGACAAAATTATTACGCCATTTAGAAGTACTTGTTGCATAATAAAGATGAGTTTAGATTTGTTTATATAGAAATTTTAGGAGTAATAATAAGAAAGTTGTGATATTACACAAAATCGTGTCAATCGAATTTTATGATATATTTTATGAAAATTAAAAATCGAAGCTATAAGTAAATGTTTGTAGACTATTTCCAAATTTCTACTTGCACAGAAAAAAATACAGTCTCTGGCAATCCCTTTTCTCTTAAGAATTTTATGGAAAATGAGCCAAGATCATTCATACAGATCCTTTACAAACAGAAATTCTAAGATTCTGCCCTTTCTTACATCTATTGGCTTTGACTATAGTGCAACTAGAGTTATGTACAAAAAAGGAAATACTTAGATTTGGACTAAGGAAGAAGTGTCAAATAGATCGTAGAACGGAGTTCCGTTGAAGTCCAGAAAGGTGCGAACAAGAAAATCAGCTGACTTTTTTATGGGTAATACTTGCATCGACATCTCGCATTAAGCTAAAATTCCAATCCCATCTCTCCATTCATGAAAGTAAAAGTAGTAGCTGTTCTTTCTTCAAACGGGATAATATGTAAGATAAGTGTTTCCTCACTTACATTTTGCTGTCAGGTACTTCAAATTAAACAACTAGAAAAAACCTACTATATCAAAGTGTCACACTATAGTATTTAGAGGAAAGGAGGTTGAAGTTATTTCATTTCGAATTAACAGACCTGAAGTCATTTCTTAATGTTTTGGCAGAATATCTTAGACGCATCTTCATTGCTAATCAGATTTCACTTTCATTTATTGTAATTTTCTTAAACTTTAATAGCAAAATATGGATGTTTTCCGACTATTGAGAATTCAATATATATAATTATTGTTTTTAAGTTACTAATTTATCTCGCTGTGTCCTGTGAAGACTTTCTGTATCATAAACCACCTTATTGATAAAAATCTGTATATTTTTAATTTTTCAGTGTTGAAGAATCAAACAATATTTGGTACAAAGAAGGAGAACGAAGTATCTGACATTGCCCTTGTGTTTGCTCTGTGTCTTTATTTGATGTTTGCAAGTATTTTGCTGATCAACTTATTGATAGCAATATTCAAGTAAGTACCTTACCTTTATATCTACGTATTTGTGTCATTGTGTTTGCTTATACTCGATTCTTACCAACAACTATGAGTCAGTTATGAACAGGATGATATCATTCAGCAAACAAATTCTATACCGGATATGACAAATGATTCGAAATACGAAGTTTTCAAACTAAAGAAAAGTCCTAAATCCCATTTAGTTAATTTTTTATGTAAATTTACCTATTCGGTAATGGAATACAATGAGAACTCATTTATTGCACAAATAATCCGGTACAAAACTCACTTTACCCAAACAAAGAAGCATAGACAGTTAAAACTAATTAAAGAAATAGGGAACTCAGTAGACACACATCTAAATCTATGGTGGAAGGGGATATTGATAGTATCATATTAAACTGTTGTGCATTGATGTCTCTGACATTAAACGTTGAGAGCTATGCATATTATCAAGTGCAAACAAGGATTTGTGCAGGCTAATAGAGAAAAGTATGCACGTGTATCACCCTATAAGGTTGGGAGCATATACTGTCAGCATAACAAAAGTACAGGTAAGAAAGACAAAGGATACCATCGCTTTGGTCCTGTTAGAGAGAACGCATTGTGCGCAACAGAGAGCCAAAATGCATGCCTCTACCAGAAATGAGTCGCTATCTGCTAATCATAAAAAGGCAATTATCTTTTTATCCTTTACAGCAAGGGAAGATTTAATACTGTAGTAAAAGACGATGTACACCATCAATGACACCAACACAGAGGGAATTCAAGAAGCAGAAAAAGGGCACCTACTCTGTATCGGATAGGAAATCTACTTAGTTAATACATATGGCTGTTTTAAATGGACATTTCAATTTTAGAAATTCAGCATTTTCATTTTTCAACGATATGTTGATTAAATATTTTGTTATCTTATCCACCGCACCCCTACTCCCACTCGGTATTGTTCTGACTGTTACACTACTGTCATTATCCGCCATCAAAAGCAAAACACTCTGTAATCTGTTTTGAAAATGAGACACGTTTTGCTATCTGTTTGTCAAAAAGGGGCAGGTGCATAAATGAGAGAAGACAACCATAACTATTTGTAGGAGAGGGGAATCTTCAAGCAGATATGTCAAGGGTACCTTCCTTTATCTGTTTCTGATAGCAGGCAATTATGTCTGATGTACAGGGATATCCATTGACATGTGTCACTTAGTGTTTATGGGTGCAAATTTTTGTTAAAAGAAATCTGCATTCTGAAGAAGTAAAACTTGTCTGATTAGTTTTTATTATCTTATAAGAGGAAGACAGAAGATGAGGTGGGATCGCATTGGAAAATATTTCGCAGAAAATTAGAGTGAAAGAAATGAATACAAGAGAGATTACTATAGAGAGAGATTGTAGAATTCCGACCCTTAAATGTTGGGGAAATACCATGAAAGGAGAAAGAAAAAGGCAAAGAAATAGAAATAGAAATGAAATGAAGAAAGTTACAAAAAAACCTACTCGGTTGACAAAACCATCGACTGTCGAAAGATATTTACCGACGATGCCTTTGCGTCATTTTGTTTTCTATGCGGGTTGCAATATAAAAACTTTACACCATATAATGTAGTACATATATATTCATATGGTATAACAAAGCCTTAGCTTAGTGTTTCTGAAAGCTAATTTATGTTCTTTTAAATGTACCATAAAGAATTTCTCCCTTTCTATTTCCAGTAATATCTACGAGGAAGTTAGACAAAATTCAAATGAGATCTGGAAATTTGAAAAGTACGATATGTTACAGGAATTTAAGTATAAACCATTGCTTCCAGTGCCATTCTCATTATTTGAAAATATATTTCGGCTTTGCAAGAAATTTGGCTGTATTTGTTTCCAAAGAAAGTCACAAAGAGGTAAGTTACGTTAACACATTTTAAGAAAAGTTAATAACATTTTGCTAATTTTTTATAACAATTTTTTGTTCTTAGCATGTTGAGAAAACCTCCTTTTTTTCAAGGTCTCCATCCTTCAGTTAGTTACTTTAACGCAAATATAACAGTTTTCAAGAATCAAGGGCATAATGTTCTTGTTTTTCATACACTTAGAATTACTGGGAAATAGAGAAACCAAAATTTCTAATCATAAACGTAAGCCTTGCTCAGTTCTTAGAGGAACACATTACCATGAGCGTTATCAACAATTTTTTATTTAGTAAATTTGGATATACATATATTTTTGTATATCTATATATATAAATATAAGACCTAGACTTGAGAGAGGTATTATCAAACGAAAACTCGTCCGTCTCCTCAGGGAATTTTAGTTCCTATATTATTTTAGATGTTTTTATGCTTCTAAGTGTGTAGTTCACAATTTTTATATAAAAACATTTTTATATTTTAAGTACTCAGAGAGACACATTAGCAATCATTTAAGACATTTTTATTAAGTTATTGACTTCCTTACCATACAGTGGACAATTCAAAAGAAAGTGCAAACTTACCTTGGTGGCAGGGGCAGATGGAACTTATGTCTTGAGGGGGGACGTATCTTCAGAAAGAGCCGACCAAAGATCGACACTTAATCGACAATTGGAAATTGCATATAAGACCCGACACGGGAATAAGGTTATTGTTAGTAAACCTTATTTACTATAGTTACCATATCATAATGCTCAGACTGTGCATGCAAAGCATAAAGCAATAGCAATGGCACCTTCCCAATCGTGCGACCTTTACGGGAACGAGATCTCCTCAGACCTTTTTATTACTATTTCTCTATCTTTATCTTTATTGGAATGCCTTCATTGTATTTAGTTGTTACAAGCATGGGCCCCATAGTAGCGCCAACTTACGGTTTGCATTGGCTCGACGAATGTTCATGATTGTTGAAGATAAAAAATGCAAATGACATTGGCTAAAAGATTTGAATCAAGTTCTGGGAAAGCAAAGATACCATCAAGATTTAATTAACGATTTCTTCAAAAGGGCAACTGCTATACCTCAATGTGACCCAGGGAAACATACCGATAGAGAAATATAGCCCATAATACCGTACACGTGCCCTACTATGGGGCCAATGCTTGTAACAGCCTACAACCCAAATAACCCCAACATTTACCCTCTCGCAAGAACAGCTTTTCAAACACACAATCCAGTGAGCTCAAGGTGAAGTTCAAAAACATCAGCCTTATAAAAAACCGAAGAAAGCTTCCAAATCTGAAAAGCAAGATTTGGAAGAAGCGAAACGGTGGTACTAAAGTGTGGTGACTGAACATCCGAGTGTTAAAAAATAATCTGGGAAGGTCATCAATTCAAAGGAATCAAGTTCTGGGAAAGCAAAGATACCATCCAGATTTAATTAACGATTGCTTCAAAAGGGCAACTGCATTGACTCAACATCCAAGTGTTGAAAAATAAACTGGGAAGGACATCAATTTAATTTAAAAACAGCAAAATCTATTTTATAGTAAAATTTGAATTTTCCTGTAAGAGCTCGTAAATGATTTATGTAATATCTTGCAATTGTTGAGGGAAAGAATACGTTAGGGAAACAGGTGCTGGGAAATACGAATTGAGAGATAGACTCTATAGACAACACATTAGACAGCCGCAGTACCAACAACTCAAAGTATTGGAACACCATAGAACATGTCGAAAAGGAAAGTTTACTATTTTTCCTTTATTAGTCCTCAGACGAAAATATAAATCCTTCATTCAAGAGAAATATCAGTCGAAATTCATTGCGTTATAATAGATAAACAACTAGAAAAACATCATTGATAGTATCTTTATTTGTTATAAATCTTACATGAGGGTGATGAGTTATCATTACTTCAGGCGTCATATTATAGCATAGTCCTGGCGTCATTTTATAGCATATCAATCAGAAGTACGGTATCGCTTTAAACTTTATTAACATCAAGCAACTGATGAAGTAAGAACACAGAAAGTGCTATTGCTTATAACAAAGGAAAAAGGGGATTACTCGAAGTCTCTTATCTCTTTCTCATTAATTCTTTTACGTCTTATTTACATATATATAAGATGTAAATGTTTAAAAGCAGAAAAATGCACTCTTCTACGTATTTGATCGAAGTCCTTAAAACATGACTTACACGAACCTTGATTTGAACTTATATTAAAATCTTTATCGAAATTATAGTTTTAGTAGAGTCCTAATAAAACGCTAACGGGTGTGAGCATTACCGAAACATTTAATCTGCCGTTTATATAATAATTAGACACAGAAGGGAATCTGTTCATTGACACGTTTTGACAAAAATCTATATTTTGTATTTAGATGCAATCACGCACCAGATAGATCCTGATTTATTAGACTTTGAGAGGCGATGTTTGAGATCATACTGGACGGAAGTAGAGGGTCAACGAACTGCCGATGCTGACGAAAATATATCGGAAATTAATACCAGGTATATCTAATAATATTTACTATATATCTAATATATCTTCTATCGTACATCAAGACTTTATAATATCTTTGGTAAATGTAGATACTTATTCATTTTGATGATTACAGGACTAAATTTTGAGCTGCATATATATAAGGATAACAGGGCGTGGTTAATTAATAAGGACGAAATATATCTTCATATTCGGAGCAGTGGTTGTTCTAGGGGGAGGCCAATAGGGCAATGTCTCTAGGCCCCGCACCTACTGATAGCCCAGCGCTTTAATGCTACGAAACTGTTATTTGCCTAACTGACCATGTTAAACTTGTGAAAGTAAGTGGAAACTTGACACTATGCCTCTTGGAAGGAATACAGTGTCTCAAGAAAGTATCCAGCATGATCATGTCGTAGCTGCCTTGCCATGCAGGACGTCATAGAGCCCCACGAACATTTTCGGCCCTGGACCCCGCATCCTCTAATACCACCACTGATACGGAGAAGCAATAGAAGGGTCTCCTTCGATCAACAATTAATATGATTGGAACTGAGCTTGGAGTGAGGCAACAAATTAATAGTACATATGCATTTGCAAGTATTACCGGCTCCAAAATTTATGCGTAAAGCAGACGTATTTGTTGCTATAGTTTCATGCTTTGAAATGTAAAGATCCAAAATCAGGTGAGCTTTGTTGTATTATATGAGAGCATGCACTACGTGATTGCAAGAATACTACTAGAAGCCTATAAAGAAGAAAGGGAACATAAAATAAGAAAGACTCCACTAACATCGGCTTTAACACAAGGTGAGGTTGTAGCTTCTATAGCATCCACCCCAGCGTTGCAGTTTACACATTCAACAATTCTGTAGTTCAAAATTATGATACAACACACAGTCTTATCTTTTCACCTGTATAACACAAAACCAATCCTTGGAAAGATATGCGATATAACACAAAAAGTGTGTTTTTCGGCACTGGGAAGCTATAATCAATTACAAATAAAAAATGTTGTAGCCTTTTAGATACACAAAACATTTGCCGTACTGGACGGTTTCAGTGGGCACAATACGATCCTCATATAAAAGGAATACCTTTTGCTCAAAGGTATGTTACAACAACTGGAGGTGAATTTCGCCTGCATATTTAATGTAACAATTTTATCGTCCATTACATTTTCTATGGGTCCTGCACATTTGTTTTTTTTGTCAAGAAATTGGGCGAGTTTTTGTTGACGTCCTCAATTGTGGGAGATAAGAATCTAATAAAATTTATCTTTGGAAAATGTATAAGGATGTAATTCAGAACAAGAATTAGTTGCCACTGTCAAAGGAAAGACGATTCAAAACATTCAAGATATCAATTACGTACTTTTTAAGACTTAATAGAAATTTCCTTACCGTGGTGTTGGAAATTATATTGCAAACTACTCTATCCTGGTAGATTAAGTTATTGCAAATCCATGAATTTACTACGATGTCACGTGTGACCGGGTTTTTGTCATTTATGTATACGGACGTACAACCAATAGCTCTTGTCTAACAACAAACGGGGGTGGCAATGCAAGTGAAATTATCTCAAATTTTAAACAGTTGCACGACATATAAACAGAAGGCAACTCACCCCTTAAAGACTGTATGAAACTTAAGGGCAATAATTACACATCCAAGAACATACAGAACAAAATGGTCTATCAACTGTAATAAAATGATCTTGTAAGCTTGGCGTGTATGCGATAATATAAGACGACCACCATAATTACTGCGTCAACATATGCTAAAAATAATAAGTATGAATGGAAACTCACCCTCGTGTAGCATACGTAGCCAACCAGATTACTAGCGCTGATCTGTGGTACCCCTTACATACACCTCCTTTTAAACTCATATCATTACGTCACATAAAAATTTTTTTTAAAACACAAAAGTCTTCTTAAGTTGCTCTTTTTACAATATTGCGTCACAACTCTAGTAGCATCTGCTAAAACTGCTGACTACTACTTGACATCCACGAATCACTTTTTTTGAATTGGATTCGCCTACCAATGTCTTGGAACGTATCTAATGA
>JAAAKL020014553.1:0-11891 GCA_010016065.2 Carybdea cf. marsupialis auct. non (Linnaeus, 1758)
CACAAGGCAATGTACTGGCGCATTGAGCGAAGCTCACTCGATCTGCATTGTTAGTATTTTGAGAAGTTAGACAGGAACTCTGAATTATATGAGACAAATATTAGGGGAAGAAAAGAAGCCAGTCACAAAAATGTTCAAAATTTAAGTGAAATCAAATGGAGGAAGACTGCAATTTTACCTAAAATTATATGAAAATTCTCGTCAGGGGGTGTTACACCCCCCACACACCCCCAGTCGCTACGCCCCTGCCTGCAATACAAAAAGTATTACGTTCTGTTACACAAAAAGATTATTTATTTACAAATTCACATGCCGCTGTAACAATGAGTATATAGAACGTACGTCGCTAAGACGCCAGTACAGAATCGCGCAAAATGTGACGGTCGTCATGAGTATCGGTAATAAGGCATCAAAGGTTTTGTCTAGTCGTGTTTGTAAAACTAACAACGTATTCCACGAAAAGTGACTCGGCAATTGTCCAAAATTTGTCCAGAAATGCCAATTAAAGGCTCTTGTCCATGTGAGAGTAATTCTTGATATGCTTCTGAACTGTTCGAGACAAATGCTTGCAGTCATTTAGGCCTATATGAGTCTATGCTTTATCCCTGACTGGCTCTCCGAACAACAATTATGAGAAACAGTGAGCCCTCTTTGTCTCCGGGCAACCTGTCCTCAGTTTGTGTTTCGAATACCGATATTGCATGAATCGTCGCTTCGAATTCGCTTCCGAACAGGCCCTACATGTTTAGTCTCTAACTGTTCCTCGGTACTCAAAAATGGACGAGCAAGTAAGGACGTTACAGTATTCGTCGTTACCGTGTTGTGGTATTTAGCTTCAGACTAGATCGATGTTGATGTTGTTAAAATGGGGCAACTGAGATTCTGCCCCATTGTACCATTGAAAACATTGGTCGGCAAATGGACAAAGATCAAAAGAGTAAGCATGCGGAGTATCATACAAAAAGGGGCAAAATAGATTCGGTCCCATGTTGCTCAAAATGAGACTTCTCCTGTCTTTCAGACTGCCAGACTGGTTAGACCAGCAACCAGAGATTATGAAACTTTCTTGATCTTGGCTGCAACATTACTTGTCAAGAGCCACAGTTTCAAGTATTAAGCAGTTTGACGAAAGACCCCATGAAACATTGCTTGTTTAAAACTCAATAACATTAAATCACAAAGCAAAAGAATGACGAGGAAATTCTATATTGAAAACCTATTGAATTCTTACAGTACAAACACGTAAATAGCCCTCTTGCTGACAATTTGGTGGGAGGGCAATGCCCCCTTGCCCCTTAGCACGAGCCGCCATTTGTGATACCATCGATCTTCATTCTTTTTAACAATAAAAATCCTTTTCGATGTTAAATTTTTTCCTCTTCTTTGGTGACAATGTCGTTCAGTTCTGATAGATAAACTATAGTCTAGCAGAGGATAAATTAGCTTTTCTGAAAGTTGTTGTTCAACACCTCTGAATATTGCAAAAAAGTTCTGCATGTCTTGCATTTTTTTAAAGCTATAGTGGGGTTCTAACCTTTTTCCTCGTCTATGGAAGAAATATCAGCCAAATACGATCCTTGTGAATGATATCATTAATACTTTATTTTTCGCGCAATCTTGTCAGATATTTAAAAAAAACAAACAGTATGCTTCTATCAGTCAATAACCAACAGCTTGATGTTGCACTCTCTTAGCCTTATCACACTATCACACGATACCTATCTGTCTAGTGCCTAGTAGCGCGTAGGGCATGCACGGACCGTATCTATATCTGTCTATCTGCAGCTGCGTCCACTTGTTTACATACAGTCTTGTAGATTTCCTTTCCAACAGTTCTCTTATATGTTCTAGTTCTTCCCATTTTTCTTCGGCTTGAGGGACTGCATTGAGAGGGAAGCACTCCAGTCACTGCTTGGATTCCCTAGCACAGTATATTTTCCGGCATAACTGGTAACTGAGTGATTAATTAACAAGAATTTTTGGGTTGTCACTCGATTTTGCCATTTTATCTTCAGTATCTTCCTTAACCAGTTGTTCTGAAAGACAAAGATAACATTTTCGTCTCCCATGTTCACGTTAAATGTTTCGTGATTGTACTAATTGGACGTCTCATGTCTTAAAGAGCCCGATCCTGTTGGAGTTCCATCTGCTTTTGGCAACCGCATCATTTTTCTTTTGGAAACTCTGATTTATGGCGAAGATCTCGATGACATGAAGAATCTGGTGTAGTTGGGAGCCTCTTTCTGTAAGCATGGAGGAGGAATGGAAGATATAACGTCAAAGATTAAATTATGATATTAAGAAGCTTGCTTAGGGAAAGTTGTCCTCTTTAACAACTTACAAAAATGTTCGGTGAATTTCTTAATTATACGTATGCACTTAAGGACCCACGAAATAGAAAACTCCGGGTATGGACGTCCTTCTTTTGTCACAACATTATATTTATCATTTAGTCGAAATGCCTTTACCACCATTGCGCCTACCGACATTATCCGATCTTATTGATACACTTCTAAGTATATGAGCTAGATAAGGTGATATTCCTCTATTGAAACAAAGCAATAAACTTAAGGACTAGGGAGTGGATGTTACGGAAGAAGTTGTTTATTTCAGCCTGTCTTTATGTCTTTGCCAGAAATTTTTTGTTACCTTAAAATCAATGAGATATAGATCTATGGGGGTTGGAATTGTTTCTCAAACTAAATCAGATGAGAAAGATTAAAATCACATTTGGGGCCCACCACTTGAATTGGTTTTTAGATGGTCTTGGATTTCCCACTTTGTAGTTTATACAGTGAGCTCCGTGTGCCTGAAACGAAGCACATCCCGAGTCCGAAAACTTTACTTTTGGGGTGTTATACTATAGGACTATGACAGGTTTTACTTTTGACAACAGAATAATGTGGAATATTGCTTAAAATTGATTAGAATGTTGTCAGGCCAACCAGCAACGATGGATAAGCTACTAATTATTGTTAGTTGTTTGTTTTTCCTCGATGTAGTGAATACTTGATATTTTGATCAACTTACACCACCAACCTAATTGAGGTTGCTAAACATGTATCTTCAGATAATAAAAAAACTTCCATCATTTTTAATTCCACCTATTCATGAGTAGTTGTTATTCAGTAGCACAGAGAAGATGAAATATCATTCATTAGACACTTAAAAATCCGTATCGTTTCAGTATGGTAAGGAGGATTGACCTTTCAGGAGTGAATTATGTTGTTCATCTGTTTAGTGAGGAGAACAGTAGTACGTTATCCTAAGCATTAGTAAAACTTGTCTAATTGGCAAAATATTATCTTTTGTTATTTAATTTCCTCTACGTCGCAGGCACTTCTCTACTAGCTGAAAGAACTCAAAGTAGATACTTATTTGATATTTTCAGCCTGCTTTTAAATGAAACAAAATAGGATTCTCATTTCCTTCATTTGGTGTCTCTTAACAAAAAGTAAGAATGTAAGACGATATTTACTTCTGTCGTTTTACTTGTACGATGTCAAGCAAAGAATAAGCTTGCCATGTACGTTGTAGGTTTCATTTTATCTGGATAAAGCGCGAGAGACACAGAGAGTTGAGGGTACCTGTATGTGCAACATAACTAAGTTTATCTTCCTACTGATATACTTACCTTGGACTTTTGTAAGAACAGGAACAACAGTAGAAGTACTGTGACGAAATATCTGGAATCTCATTAACTTATAAATGTCTTACTCTAGAAACGATGGATCTCGGTGCATGAGGAAAGGAACACGCCCTAATTTTGCAAATGTCAAGGTAGCTCAATGAAATTGATAACTTGCAGGATATTCTGCTACTGGGTGGTCGAATAAATTGCTTAATGTTTCTGGTGACAGGTTAGCATTCGGGGACTGAATTGAATGTCAACCTATTTCCACATTGGACTTTGGAGTTCAAAGCTATCACAGCATATCCCATTACTACAGTGACCTACGTAAAATTTGCTGTGCGTTAACATTGAACTGCAAAGGCATCCCTACAATGCAAGTTGTTTTGCAACTCAGATTTCTATACTCATTGCTCTATTGCTGTTCGAACAGGGCTATCTACTTTTGTTATCGGATGTCTTACTTTATATTACAGTATTCTCCTGGTATGAATGTACATGACACAAAGTTGAAGATTCCGGACGCTATATTGACAAATTGAACTACGTACGTTATAATAACAATATTATGCAACGCTTTGTAGACGTCTAAAGTAGCAATAGATCGGGGCAAAGCATGATCAATTTTCTTAATGTATTTTTTCAGTTCTCAAAACTTCATACCGTTTCTCTTCGTAGAAACTTCGACTTCTCTTCCTGCGTTTAGCAATCTTTTGGGCGAAATCGCCTTTCCATTATTCGACTTGATCTTGCTCATATATATTCAGTTATCTCTTGTTCTTTTACGATTTTCAACGACTGCATACAGATTTCCCGATCAATTTAGTTTTCCTTATTGCTTGCAAAACATTTCCGGATGCGTACTCAAACAAGCAGATCGCTACAGCTTCCAAGGCAGTCCACTGTGCAAACGAGCATCTTTATATTGCATCTATTGCCTGATTAGTATACTGTTTAAGTTCTTTTTACCACATATATACACAGATGACACGAATATTTCATGAACGTTTCAGGGCGCATGCATTGATTGCACAGTTTGGTGTAGGGAAAGACGTAATCCGACCAGAACGTGCAAACAGCGCATGTGCTGAATTTTGTCGTAAGTGAGAAGCGTAAAGCCGCCGTAAAATCGAGGACTATCATTAATAAAGTATACACAATATTGCACTGCGTTTCAGTGGGCATGCGTTGAATTTTGTCAATAATAGCGCCCTTAGAAGCATAAGGTCGCCTGATATTAGTCAAATCTTTCAAAAGCAGTGCAGAGAATTACTTAAAACTATTGCGTCCTTTGGTAACACAGGGAGACGAGGGGTGGGTGCAAATAAAATAACCATATGATTGCCAAACTATAGGAGAAATGATAGCATAAATTCCAAGCTGATTGTAAAAACTCTGTTTATAACAAGATACCATGCAAAAGTGTTTTACTTCTCAATACTTTGGAAGTTGGTAAAATAGTATAGGCAAGAAAGAAAACTTTTGCTTGCAACATTGCAAATACTTGGATTTAGGCACTTTAATGCACGTTAAGAGGCCATCATTCTTGTTGTAGACCATGGTTCCAAATATGTGGAATCTGGCAATAATTACGAGGACTTTGACAACACGTGGAAACAAGTGAGATTTGTTTAGTGGATATTCAATTTTAAAAGTCATTCGTTTCCCTCGGCATGTTTTGCATGGACTAAAGAAAGCCAGTCAAACGAAATCAAACAATTCTGATATCTTTCACTCCTTTTCATCCAGGATCGGAGGGAGATTCAGACATTATGTACGCATTTTCGTAGAACTCGAGTCAAACGGTAATTCGTTTGTATAAATAGGATGGTGAGACTTCTTGTTCAAGTTTAGTTTTTTTACTTCAATAGGAGAACGTTAACTTGTCATGGTTTCTTTACAAAGTGTTAACTTTGAAGACTTCCTACACATTGCAAAAGGCAAATGCACTTTACCTACAGCGGGAATTGTACTACCACTGTACGAATACAAACGAGAAGCATCAATAATCGCTTTTGTTTGATCGATAGAGATGTCATGCCGTGTGCACCAATCCATATTCAGAGTTGAAACTGCTGACTGTATATAAATCTGAAAGTGAACTGGATATCCCCCAACAGTAACTGGTAGAGTAACGGGTGCTGCCTGTTTGTCTGTCGCAGTAGAAATAGTCGCAGTGACTTGTTCCACCACACTAATCACATTATCTAACTGAGATCGCATTGAGTTCTTCGATATTTAATTTTATATTAGACTGTTCACCACTAAACCTATTATGTTGGCGTCTCTTACCTCGTAAACTATTCTTTGCTCGACAAAAGCTGGCAAAATGTCCCTGAGCTCTACATTTGTGGCACTACTTGCCTTCGCATGACAAATCACATCGTTTCACTTGTGTCCGACTTGTCCACTTGTCCGCAGCTGTAGCAGGTTAGCTTAGGCTTTCGAGGAGTGGCTCGTGTGGCAAAAACTGGCTCTTGAGGAATGTCTTTCATACTTGCTTGCAGTCGGTCGGCAAGGCATAATAAGTCCTTAAAAGTGCCCGGTGCTCTTAGGATACATTCCTCCTTCAGTCGCCCATCTCACGCATGTAAAGAAATGGTCTTTGCTAATTTTTCCTGCATCTTCTCATTGTTTGAAAGCCATTGCGTTAGCCGATCGAGAGTCCGATTCCCAAAAGAGTTGAAGTCCTTCTGTATGGTCTGCATCTCCACAAATTTCAACCTCTCTAAAGTTTCATCTTCTCGACAGTATCTGGCGAAGACTAAGCGCTTGGTACTCTCGAAACTTTCCAGTGCATCGTCCTTGTGACTATTACTCGATACAATTTAGCGTCTCCCCCTCTAGGTACGACAGCAGCAGGTTTGCACGCTCTTCAAAGTACTTAAAATGTAGGCGAACATATTCCACGTTCTTTAAAAATACGTCAGATTTTCTTGCTGAAATTGGCATTCTAGCCACAGTTGTAATGTATTACGAAAGAGTATAAAGATCAAGCACACATGTAGTCCATTCAACGAATCTATTCCTAACATACATTCACGGCTAGTTTCATGTGGCTGGATGTGATTGGACATCACACCTAGCTAGTATTTTTATGGAGTTCCTACAGAAAAAAACTACAAAGCGTTAGTAGGAATAACGTTATTTGGCTAAGATACGTCCACGATATAATAGTTTTCGTACCAAGGAGGTTACAGCAAATTTAAGAAGACCTAAACGCGAGCCTAAACAGAGTAGAAAGTAGCATTAAACTTACCTTGGAGGAAGAAGTAGATTGTAAACTGAACTAAATTTACTAGACGTGACATTGATAAGAAAAGACAATGAACTGCACTTCAAAGTTTTTAGAAAACCTACTAACAAGAATGATTTAGTGCACTATTTGTCCGACTATAGCAAAAGTACGAAATGAGGCATTACCATTGGTTTCTATCCACGTGCTTTGAGAATTTGTTTAGAAAAAGTATTTACAAGAAGAGATGTCTTACATCAGATATATTTTCGAAATATGGGATACCCTTATTATTTCATAAATAATACCAAATCAAAATCCATTAATATTATCGAGAGACGAATCACTTAGAAATCAGACCAACAAATCAAGCAGATTATTGATCATTCCAAAGACTTCTATCGATAGGACTATTAGACGGATGTTCAGTAGTGAAAACAATCATCACCTAACCAACGCAATCAACAGAAGCAGCAGCAGCAGTAACAACAACAACAATATCAACATTAACAGTGACAGCTGTGGCAATTTCAATACTTCACAGGAAGTTATGATCGATTTGAAGAAAAGTATCACCATAAGGATCTTGACAACCAGAACATTTGATATCATTACTACTGGGGAAGCAGGCCTATACGAGATTCAATGTAGCGGGTGCAACCAAGTTTACATCTGCAAAATTAATTGTTTCTCTAGAAGAAAGCGGGGGCATAGGTATGCCTTAAGTAAGTAACTAACTGACTAACTAAAGATGACATGGAGAATTCGCTCGTTGTTTATAGAAGCGGAACTCACCATCTTCCAGTCATAAATAGCGCTCGCTTACTACAACAAGAAAAATGACAGGGGCTTACGAAAATTGAAGGAAGCTACTACTATTATGAATACGGACAATTTCAAGTTAAATAATGGCAGCCATCTCATCGCTGATTTACTTAGCCGTAAGATCCTTCATTAGATTCTAGGTCCCCGTATGTCTATTCTTTGCTCCTTAATTTCATTAATATTAATAGTACTATCTTATTCATTTTTAGGTATCTATTTTAATTAATGTTCCTATCTTCATCTTATTTATTTCTTAGATTTCTTTTTTTATTGTGCTGCTTTTTGTTTGTTTATATCATATTTTTCTAATTATTTTCACCCACCCGCCATCTTGTGCTTGTATTGTAATCTCTATCATTACCATATCCCTACTCCGCTTTGTTATACACTCGTTTCCATTTCTTTTCAGCTAGGTCTCAAGAGTTACATAACTTCACTGGAATGTACCATGTTACAGTTCACGTTTTAAACCAATATCGTTTTCTGTAAGTGCTTGTTATATTCCCAATAGACCTGAAGAAGTCAGTTATAGTTATAGCGACATAGTTGAGGTCTATTGTCCAGATCCTACGCAGTCTCTAAATTAGAACTTGTTCTTGATATTTCGTGCTTGCGTCGTAGTTCCCTTATAGATCTTATCAAAATCGAGAGAGATCACAAATTCTCTTACTTCCCCGAACTTGTATTTCAGTTTAAATAATAAAGAAATGAATTTGTGAGCATATTTATTACTAGGGTTGTGATCATGACCTTGATTTAATCCATATTTTGCTACGTGGTGTATAACAACTGAATTAATTAGTAACAACATCTATTTCATCTTACTTTGAAGCCTTTCAGTATAGTTTGCCAAAACTAAGCTTTCTTTCTATTCTGTTAAAACTATTTTTCGCTTTTCCCTGAGGGAAAATCTTAGTTCACAATTTTTGACACCATGGAAATTAAAGTGATTGTCCTAATGTAACTCTTTTGATTATTGCTAGAATCCTTAGATCAATCGTAACAGCCCAATTCTCCTAAATGCCACATCTGCACTAGAAAACGTATATCACGATCGCTGGAGTGATCGTGGTTACGCATGTGCAGTTAAGATTTTCTTTATCGTTACAGCGAAATAATTCGCAGGACGAAAAGTAGAAATGATTTTTACTTTTTGTCGGACGATTTTTTTTCGCCACCTCTGTCCTGCCTAAGCCTCTTCAAATCAGACATTTTCTCATGGCGGGGAGCAGCAATGCTTCTAAGCTAGAAAGCATTTTGAATACTATCTTAGCAAAGAACCAAAGCTGGCCTGTAAACCCTCCGCAGCATAAAAAGGAAGTAGTAACGATGGAGAGTATGTCACTATCACTAGAAGGATTGGAGGAGACAGCTACTACATTAGACAAAGAGGAATTTTTGGCAACATCGATGCTTATGGGACACAACGAATCAGAGGGGTTGGTCCAACTTCAAAGGAATTAACGGCTTGTCCTGGCAATTCAGGCGGGCATCCCCCTCCCTGTGTCCACTACTGGCTTCGTACCTGCACCTGGTGATCTCCTTGATTCGAGACTGGCTTACACAGTTATCATTGGCCAAAAATTAAAAAACAATACTGCTGACGATCGCCTTTCAACTTTTCATGTGGAGATAAGCAAAGTGCTTCGTCGCGAATTTTGTGGCGACCGTTGCACCAATCGTCATAAAAATAGTCTAGTGGAGATATGACTTTTAAATCGGTTTCCCATGCGGTAGGAATGCTAGGGTTACTTGTTAGCAATTGTTTCGTATAAGAAATTATTTAAAAGATGTTCCTTGCAGAAAATATATACGTTTTCGTTTCAGTTAACAAATAAAAGATATCTACCAATAACAAATGACATCATCACAAAATTTGATGGCAGCTTTTCTGCTATCCTATATATGAAGTTCGTAAGCCATTTCATCAAAGTAAAATGGAAAAGGTTACATAAAACTAGAGACGTTGCAGAACTCCCACTGGAGGTAAAGAACCATCCCGTCAGTACACACACCAAGCCCTACAAAGGCATTTAAAGGTCTGGTCCTGAGAACTTTAACAAATTTTGCTGGTGGTGGCTGTGGGAGGGCTATCACGACTCGCATACGCTGTGCTTGGAAGATTTTCTGTGAGTTGTTTCCAGAGCCGTCGAGAGGATGTTGAAGGTCCGGGACCTGCAAAAAAATTTTGTTTATGAAAAACAGCATTAGGCTGGGTAGCCTACAGGTGTAAAGAAGGTGCTACAGACTGGAAACAGTGGAGGAGTGAGGTCCAATCATAGAAGGAAAGGCTGTTAACAACCTGTAGCCACATGAAAAAAGGCTGAAATAAATAAAGGGTACAGATACGGATAGATTTAGCTGATCTAAACACAATTATCATTTAAACAAGACCAATAGTCATGTTTCTATACCAGTAATTTTCGGTGCCTCAATTTTTAGAAGCACTGTAATTTCCTTTTGATATGAGGATCATCTAATTCACCCAATCATAATGAGATATATTAGTTACAATATTGTACAAACACCAACTAATATATTTCAACTACGTTTTCCCCAGTAATTGATGATAATACATACTGTCTCATTCTACGAGTCCTGTATTCTTACTTCTCATTCTGTTAATCGAAACATCATGACAGCATGTGCAGACAAGAACTGTCTGTTCATAAGCTCCTGGTGCAGTAACACTAAGCACTGCTCTAGGGACACCCTGGTGACAGAATTTTGAACAGAAACTATAACCACACTGTCTCCAGTATTGCCTTTTCTTGAGAATTGTTGAAAAGAAAGCTTTACATGACATACAATTGCCACTGGTCCATTTTTTCCTCCTTTGTCTACCAACATTCGCTACCCTTGACAGAACAGAACGTTTTTTATGAAGCCTTGGCTGAGAATTTAATTCTGAGTCGTCATCTTTTTTCCACTGCGTTTCTGCTTCATCATACGAGCTGTCACTACTTTCAGTGTTTTCCACAGTTCTGAATTCATCAGCCACCATATCAATCATGTTGACTTCTAAACTATCTCCATCTTGATTATTGCTTTCAGCCGAATGCCTTAAACGAAAGCCCATTACAACACTAATGAACCTCCCAATACTTGCTAGACAAGCTACTGTAGTCTGTTTGAAACCTGAGTTGAACAGCAATAACGACAAAACGACTGATATTGCTGCATGCTCTGTTCGTAGTAACGAGAGTAGTATTATCATAGATACAGCGCCCGATAACACAGAAAGCGAAACTTTCTTTTTTTTCCCAGTTAAAACTATCGTAACAGCTCACAGTTTATCACCTGCATCATTGCAGAAGCCCTGTATAGCAATAAGAATATCCATATATACCACTCAGTGCTCCTGGGCTCTTTGAATTGCTGCCTTTTTGGCTTACAAGTCGGCATGTTCATCCCACCGCTTGAAAAGTGTGTATATCGATCAAGCAATTGCTTTATGTAGTGACATCTTTGCTACAGATTGAAAGGCTGTAATTGGCTGAAATCTTTCATTCAAATTGTGATAATTATAGAGGTGGCTTGCGCTAAAACGTAGTGGCTTAGTTAGCGATTATGACTGGTTCTGAGACAAAATTGAATTTCTTTGGTTGCTAACAGTGTCTCGCGGGGAGAAAAGAAAAACCGTCATTGGTCAAAGATTGAATTTCCAGGCGTAAAAGCTAGACGAGGGTGGCTTTTGAATTTCTTACAATACCCTAACGTTATCGGCCGAACTGGAAAATATAAGACATTCAGATTGGACATAAATAATAGCGCTAGTGTAAGTGTCAGATTGCGGAAACAACAATAGGTTGTAAAATACACTGATGTTGAGTGTTACTTAGCGAAAACAGATGTCCCTTAAGTCAATGGCGTTGCCTTGAAAATCATGAAAATCTGACTGTGGCCTTACTTTCGCTACCCTCTGGATCCGACCCTGAAAGTTAAGGACCAAACCTCCTGAAAACCATGTAGTCAGCCAAACTTACCATCGACTTTATACCTACGTTATATAAGATGTATTGATCAGTCACTTGCCATTACTTTAGGCTATTTAACGACAGGCACTCATCAAAGGCATTTTGCCAGATAAGAATAAATCGTCTTCAGGTACTCCATGTCTTCCATGTCTCTATTACTTAATGTAGAATTGCCTCATGAAATCTGAAATTTTTTTTACTGTCATTTGTTTCTTTTTCATTA
>JAAAKL020014554.1:0-11890 GCA_010016065.2 Carybdea cf. marsupialis auct. non (Linnaeus, 1758)
GAGAAGAACACGTATCAGGCTTCTTTTCAAACTGTCAATAAATAAACTCCAATCAGCAGGAGAGTATTCCGTAACACTTGAATTCATCAGTATACCACCAATATCTTTACAGAAAACAAAAAAACGACATAAACTCTTTATTACGTGTTCTATAAAAATGATTTTAGTGCCGTGCTGAAAAAGATTTCGATCGCTTAGCCATGATGCGAATACTTCAGAAGATTCCCTCGATAAACTAAAATCCCTTATCAAGTCACTCAGACCCTGCTGATCAAATAGTACTGGTGTGGAAGAACATGCAAAGTCGTCGTCGTCGTCATCATCATCAACATCAATAAATTCTTGGTCCTTGTCTGAATGTTGATCAATATAGAGATCAGGCAATTTATTAAATTCGGGAATAGGAATATCAGCACTAGGAGCTACTGGTCGAATTGCTGACGGAAAACGTCTTTAACTCAAAGATTTTCGCTTCTTTTTATTTACCCCTGTCACATGTATTGAACAGAAGTAACAGTCGTCAACATGATTTGTAGGCTTTCTCCAAACCATTGGTATACTAAACTCCAATGACCGTCTGGTTCCACCTGTCCATTGTCTCAAATGTTCTGCACATGTCTTGCAAACAACATGAGGTTCCCATGGTTTGTCTTGGTCTGCTAGCTTTATTCCAAAATATACATGATACGCTTTTCGTCCAAGGTCTGTTGTAGACTTTCTGTTGTATACAGTTTTATATTCACTACAAATGTAACAAAAGCAATCAGGATGATATTTGCAGGATCTTAAAGCCATGATTCATTTATGCAACTGAAAAATATGACAAATCATCTGAATCACCCTTTAAATCCATCATCAAAACATAGGCACCATGCGTGAATTCATCTGATCTAAATAAACTCTCCACCAACAAAAATGTTAAGGGAGAAAATTGATCTGTGCAAGTTGCTATTTAATAGTTGAATAATAATAGTAGAACATTGTTCATGTCCCCTGACAACATGTAGACATCACAAGACAACTGATATGTAGAGACGAAAATACCACTGTCAAGTGCAAGTTAACACTTACTTAATAACCATGTCAAAGACATAAAAGTCACAAATTGACACTAAAAAATACCATAGGGAAAACCATACAATAGGGAAAACCATAGGTTGAGTACTTCAAGTGTAAATTAAGCTACAAAGCAAAGATCCATTCATGTTGTCCAATGTCGATGCAACTTAAATCTTCCTTGTCGTACTTTCGGTGAAGTTTGTGTCTGTTTGGTCTGAACTAGCAAAGCCAATCTAGAAAATATTAACGCGAGATACATTAAGTGAAAGTTTGTCAAAGGCTTAGAGAAAGCAAAATCAGTAGCAGGGGAAAGTTTTAGGTTAGACACCCGCGTTAGTGGGTTAGGAGGGTGAGAGTGCAGTGCTAGCAGTAGTTAGGGAGCAACGGTAGGACGATTGGAGAAGCTAACATCAGAATAGAGGCGATGTTTCACGTAGATTCTTGGTAGCAATGCTAGAGGTAGTTAAGCAGGTGTTTCGGTAAATACGTAGTAGCTCAGTGATAAGCAAGGTATGGGGTAGTGGTTTGTAGATAGGAGGCTAGTGGTAGGTAGGTAGGAAGGTAGATAGGTAGGTAGGGAGTTAGATAGGGTAGTGACAATGAGGTTGGTGGTAGGGAGGCAGGTGGCTTTTAAGCAGTTAGGAGGTTAAAAAAATCTTCGTAGGAAACCATCAACCTTCCCTGAAATTAAATTCCTTCCCATGTTTCAAGTTTTGGATTTTCTGAACATTCCAATTGGCGAGTTAACATGGTGGAATTTATTGCTTTTCTCAAGAGAGTAAAGAACGAAGTTCTTCTTTCAGACAAAATTCCAGCCATTTTGTGGAAGGATATTTTCTTCCACCAATTTCTCGCCGATCTTTGTAATTTTAAACCTACAAACCTTACCTCATCATCCATGTGGCTGCAGTTCCAAATCATTCCGATTCTCAGGAAAGATATATTGACTCTATAAACTAATTATTGGGGCAGATTATTGCTTCCCATTGCTGCAACAAAATGCAACAAGCTAATTCTGAGCCGCCTACCTCGGAAACAAGGACCTTTTCTTCGTACAGTTGAAAACTGTTTTCGTCGAGGTCGATCAACTTTCGAAAAAGTAACATTTGCCTACAAAACAACATCTCTAATTTTTGTATTCTTCAGCAAGGCTTCCGACTCTGTGAACTGGGGGGAAATGTTTGAGATCTACTAGTAACCCATTGAAGTTATCAAAGTCGTGTATTCAAGCAAATGGCCAACGGTACTGATGGTGAGACAGAGTCTTGGAATATTCTCGCAGGACTTCTCAAGGGTGATACACTGGCGCTGATTCTGTTCATTGTTGTTATTGACTACATCATGCGGATTTCCGTAGATACAATGACAGGAAATGGAATTCTGTACCGGCCTAGGAGAAGCTTCAGATATCCTTTTCTCCGTGTCACCAACGCTTATTTTGCTGATGAGATTGCACTAATGTCAGATAGCCTGACCAACACACAGGTCTCTCTATATTAAACAGAAACAGAGTACATGTTAATCAACTTCCGGGATAGCATTGAAATCAAACTCTTACAAGCAGTATCATCAAGTGTCTTGAAGACTATCGAAATCTAGGATCAAAAATATTGAAATCTGATAAAGATTTTAATACCAGAAAGGGCATGACATGGACAGACTGACAAAATGGAAAAGATCTGGAATTCCAGTCTTGACCGCAAGATTATATCAATAGTATTTCGAGTCACTATAGAGCCTATTTATACTTGACCACTCCAGAACATGGACACTTTCGCCCAGGCAGCACCGCTGCCTCGATGGATGATATACTTGCCTTTTAAGAAAAGGACAAACTCTGTCCTGAAAAGAACAATTAACTCTGGAAACTACCTATGGAGATCAACATAAAATATCAATCGTAGTCCAAAAGAGACGCCTGTAATTCGCCCGACATTGCGTGCAAGCTTCAGATGTGTGTCATCTTTCGTCGTTTGGAAGTATCCATCATTACACAAACGGTCGCGAAAGCTCGCCTTTCGACCTCACCATATCATATGCAGGGACACCGTCATACCCTAGGGAGACCTTCTAAAAGCAATGACCGATAGGGCTCACTGTGTAGTGAATCCTATCTCGTCCCAGGCCACGAGATGAGATGATGATAGGAGGTTAGTGATGCATAAGTAGATAGGGTAGAGACAATAAGGCTTGCAGCAGGGGCGTAGGTTGCTTTTAGGCAGTTAGGAAGGTAGTAGTAGGGACAACGATGTTAGTCATAGGAAAGTAGGATGGTAGTAGTAGTTAGGGAGTGCTAGTAGAGAAGCAGGCATGAAGAGAAAACTAATTTTAACAGAGCGCTTTATTATTTGCGACTATCATGAGAACTTTAAGAGCGGTTACGTGTGTGGAAATGAAGTAATGTATAGTTATTGTAATACAGTCACTTATTCCTATGGATGACTCTCAGGAACGAAGGTATCTTTTGGCATTGGCTCCAAATAGATGTGCAGGTGCTCATTTCATTTTTGTTTTACTATCGCGAGTGACTAGAGTAGAGTCTGTTCAAGTTAAAAATAGTTTTAGGCAAAGAGGACCTGTTTAGTGGAAGCTGGAGTGGCGAAGGCGCAATATCTTGCCCTTCCAGGTCAACCATAAAGAAGGTAAAAGTGATGGTAACAAGTAATTTTAGGTAAATATCGTACTTGTATGCAAATTGCAGTGACAGATTTTACTATACGCAGAAAAAAGAGAACATTAAGAAATTCTAGTTGTATAGAAGTTCAAAAAAAGTTTATATTAAATTTACAATAAGATGTTGTCCTTAAACTAGTTTGTGAAGATAGCCAACTACATATCTGATGATATTATTAGAAACAAACTTAATTATCACATGAAGAAACAAGAAAAGAATGCATAACTGCTCTACTGCAAGGATACATTCCTTTGTATATTCATTACATGACGAAAGGCAACATTTCAGTCACTCACGGTGGAGTGACAAGGCCATTTTATTGTTGTTGTCATTATTGTTGTGTTTGTTTCATCTTTTAAAGAGTGCAAGGTTTAACTCAAATGTGCTTTTACAGTGGTGCTACGACACATAATGGCGAGGTTGATGAAAGATGAAGCTTTTGTCTTCTGCACCATACGCACGCAACGTGCGCAAAAGTCAAGACACATTTTGTGGAATTCCTACAGATATAGCTTTGAAAAGATACTGCAAAAATTAAAAACATGTAGAAAACGGGACTTGAACCCTTGACCCGTGCATTCGCGGTGCATTCCCTACTAACTGAACTAGGTAATCCACGATGATAACATACTCTGTTTCTTTAACTGCCATAGTAGCTTTAGACTCTATACCGGTAGACATCCACATCCACATCCAGCTCTATGAAAGTGTGGAGACCAGCCTCTGCTCCATGTAACTTAAGAACTTATCTTGACTTGAACTTGACTTGACTCAAATCCAATTATTTTAAATCGTCCTTTTCAATTGAAGTATATTTCTCTTTAAATTACAACAGACAAACTACTGGCAGGAAGAATGTTTGTCTTTAATGTACCCTATAATGAAATGGAATTTTCCCTCGAAAGCCCAAAATCAGTGTTTGCTAGACCTCTCCTCCTAAGAGTAAGGATATTTGACAAGTAAGTCTCCAAAAGCCTCTTTTTCAAACTTAATAATAGCTTGGAACGCGGTTTTAAGGGGCCTTGCATATTTCAAAGGCCGATCTTGTAGGTAACACTAAATATCCGAAGTAGAAGAAGAGAAAGGTGGTCGACTGTATTCGGAGGGATGTTGAATGCCCCTCTTTCGTTAACTTCCACCATACGTGAGGTAGGGTTGGGCGCCACTTCCATTTACTGGCCAAACGTTACTCTCATTGTACCGATCGTGTGGGTATGGAGGGCTGAGTAAACCGTAGCAGTCTCTTTATCAATCAGAGGGCCCTGATTTGGAGTATGCGTGATATTGAAACTACCCTGGAAAACAGTAGAACAATAAAAAATACTGACTAATGAATAAAGGGCTGTAGGAGAATACAAAAGATGCCCCATCATATGGAATTACCGGGCTGAATAAACCTTGACATCATTTCCACCTCAAATCGAACCCAGGTCTATGGAATTGTAGTGCATGTGAAATACCACTGGGTCACCAGGTTGTACTTTATAAATAAAATGTATGGCGGGAAGTTAGCTTCAGATAGCATCCGAAAACTTCAAGACCGTAAAAACGTTTGTAGAAGTAGAGGGCAGACCATTGTCTACGCAAACAAAGCCTATTTATGGGATTTCTACGAAACAGTACTGTAGGAAAAAGTAGGAGGCACGTGCCCATACCCCCCCAGCTGCTACAGCTCTAAGACTCATTGTTTACCAAGGCCGAATAAAGCTGGTAGATGACAGGCAAGACCCCTTTGTAGACGCATTTTCACAGGGCAAATGAATTCCAAAACAGCCTTGATTGTAAAGTAAGCAATCGAGTGCTGTTACGGGTTTGCCTTTACTACCAACTTTTGTCACATTTTTACGGATTATAATCCTTTTCTATATACGAAAAGAAATGTTTTTTGGGGCGAACGCCCCCGCCTCCAAACGTTCACCACTGCATAGATGTACGACTGGGTTGAACTCTTTATGAAAACTTTGGTGTTTGTTTCTTCAGGGACACTTTGATAGGGGCCTTTAAGACCCTGTACCCGGCTCCGTTGTTGGGGATAAAAAAGAAAGCAAATAGAAGTCTATTACTAACCCTTTTGAAACCGATATCATCTGAATCATATGAGATCTTCAGACGCAAAGAACCTACTTAATGGCATCTATCTCAACGAACTATGCAAAACTGTCTCTTGACGCACCCCCCTAGAAGCAACGTGGATCCCCATATTTGCTGGCGTCAAGAAACTAAAGTTCATCAAACGCAGACGTAGCAAAGCAGTAATAATAAAACATTGGACTTTCCTTCCTAGCCTTCAATCTCCTTACCAAAACCAATAAACAATGAATGTACTTGACTTGCGTAGAAGCTATTTCTAGAGCAGATTTCGGAAGATTTTCTGCAATGTTAGTCAAACTGATATATCTAAGATTATGAAGGTGCGGTCGATAAGTCAAACAGTCTCAAGTTGCTGTAATTTAAGACGTTTGCGGTTTACCCCTCTCTCTATAGATCAGTATATTTTCAGTCCTTACCAAGGATTAGTAAGATGTTTAAAATTTAAATAGATCTTCTGTTGTAGTTCCTCTTACCACATTGTGGCACCGCAATTCCAAATACGTTGTAGACAGGCCTGCCAATGATTATCTACTTCTAGGCGATCAAGAGAAGAAAAAGCATTATCCATAAACAAGGACTCGAGACTGGAGCTTCGTAGATAAATTTTTTGCATCGACTTTAAGGAAAGTTGTGTGCTTTGCTCCATTGCAGGAAGATGATAGAACAGTGTTAAACTTCCGTCCTGTAGAAGAATGCAGGAAGCCACGTACGTTCCTTGGATTCAACAATAAGGTAAGCTCATGTACAACATACGTTCCTTCGTATTTAATGGCATCTAAATGGCGTTAAAGTCATAAGGCTGGCCAGGAAATGCATTCTAAAATACTCCACCCCTGTTGGTTTGCAAATGCCCCTTATTGCTGATCTGATCTCCCTTCGTTCTAAAAAGGCTTTTCAGAAGAGAGGATTTTGAACGATATGTTTGAAAACATAGAAAACTAGAGAAATAAAAACGTTCGCTTCTAGGATCAATCATGTGAAAGTTGAGACGATACTGGAGATCCAACAATAAAGTAACCTCATGTAACCTACTTTCTTCTATATCAATGTCATCTAAACTGCGTTAGCTTCATACTGCTAGGTGAGATTCTATATAAAATACCCCACCCACTGGTGGTTTGCAAATATTTTGCCACATAGAAAAATGATAAACAACGCTTTTACGACTGGCAACAAATTCTCGTGCCCCCTCCTTTTCCCCTCTCCCCTAGGCAAAAAGCTAGCTACGGCCCTGATTATAAGATAGTTCTTCAAAAAAAAGATAGTTCAACTGAATCAGCAGAGAAACCGCACATACCGATGAGAATGCACTATAGACGGAAAAATCTTTCTTTTGCACAAGTATGATCTTATTCTAGATATCCTTTTGAATTCCTTTTCGATCCTTATCACAAACGCATTTACAGTTACCATTTAAAAACATTCTTGTGTAAAGAAGCAAATCCATTCTTGACTTAAACCTGAATTGCTTAGGGTGATCATCACTTAAGGCTACAAATTTGCTAAGAAGTGAAGTTTTATCTGTATACTTCACTCTAGTATGAAGTCATCTAATTTGCTTTATTAGTTATATAGTTTTTAAGCAATCTTTCACAAACAAAGTCCAAGACCGAAGAGGGAAGGGGTTAGCTGACGGTAAAGAATTAGGGCACTCGGAAAGGAGGAGGTGAGTAAGTGGCGCAAATGAGTTTTCAGATTTTTGTAAAAATATATAATCTTTGCATAGAAAGTTTCGAAGACTTCCTGTATTTCTAAATCTTTGAGGGGGTACTTTTTGTGTTGTTGCTGTTCTGAATTGTTTCTTCGATCAATGAAACAATTATAAGATAGTGGTGTTTTTCCCCTATCGACCTTAGTTGGACAGTAGATTGTCTTCATCTGTTTACATCCACTAATACTTGGAGCCAAAACTCCCAGAATCCATTGCTGTGATCTGCGAGCTTTAAATGACATTAATGACCATTGATAGTATTAGGTCTATTAGATCAATGATAATGACTGTACTGGGAAGCTGGTTAGGCAAGATAAAGTAAAGGTCAGACGGAGTTATTGAATTCGGACAACATCGAAAGAATGAGGAGGAGAGTTTAAACGTCATGTAGCATATCCTTTGTCCTTTTGTAAATGGATCCTTAAGCTGAAAGAAACTTTCACAAACAGAATGTTCTGTAGTCTCAAGTAAAAGGAATCTGTTTTTGATATTTTCTGGAGGCCAGTATTGTAATAGATAAAGGAAGCCAAAGAGAACAGAAAGTTACCTTAAGGTATTTTTCAAACCTTTATCAAAGAATTATTTACACATAGTGATGGGTAGTATAATGAACAATAAGTCGAATAGTTCCTAACAGGAACATACAGGGCTACATTATGAGGTTAAGCTTCTTCTACAGTGGTTACAAGCACTAATAAGGAACAAAACGCAGAGTGTACCATAACACACGGCAGTATTGCATCATTGATCTATAGATTCCTAACTTTTTATCGATTTTATCCTCTTTAAGAGCTAGTCTTAGGCTATCCAGGAGAATCATGATTTACGGCGTGATGCAATATCTAACAGTTTGTGCTTATCATCGAAACAGGATCGGGCGCTATATCAGTGTTTCGAGTATGAAGTTGGTGAAATAAAGATGGGATCTTGTTCACATAGTAATGAGTCTGCCAATTTTTATAGTGAAACAGCTCATAGTGTATTCAAGTGTTTTTTCTCTCCCATGCTCCTTGATGTGAAAAATGGATGAGCTTTAATATACCCTAAGGTAGCAGGAGTGCATGCCCTGTTATCCCCATCACTTTGATATATTTGTTTATCAGAAGGCAGTTCTAACACTACTGTGCACAATGATCAGATCTTCTCGTCATAGGTTCATGACGATTGCTAACGTTGTAGAGCTACCTTCAGGTGGGAGTGTTAATTCTGTTATGGAGGAAAATTTCCGAGATCTCCTACACAAGAACCGCCAGTCCTCTTGTTAATATCAAATATCATGACTCAACACTCTGGTGTTTCTTCTGGTATTCCATTTTCCTCTTTTCCCAACCATTTGAGCAGCTGCAATCTCTCATCGTACCTCCTGATAAGTAGAAAGGCATCCCCAGGGGAGGCATAACCTCCTGGGGGCACAGAGATTATTGACATAACTTAATCCTACCGCAGTCAACCTAGTCCAGGGACGATATAGCACACCGCCGTTTTCCTCCTTTTGCGTCGAAATGTTTGGTTATAATAGTCCTTTCCAGTGTGTCAAGTCGATTAACGTGTTCAAAAAGACCTTAAATTTATCTCCTGACATTTAAAGGTAGCTTGATATTGCTCCAATTTTCTTAAAACACCTAAATATCAACCTTACACTTGAAAATCCTGGCTATAACATAATAAAATCGTTTTAAGAAGCTGTTTGTTTATTTTTGAGTCAATAACGCTGATTGGATTGATTGGAAATTTGGATTAAGAGCATTGAAATCAACCGTGCTAGTATACAGTTGTAAACAAGCAGGTCTGTGGCAAATATATGACCTGTTTTGCGTAATTATGGCAACTAAGTAAGTCAAGTGACTTCAAGAAGTGTACAATAATATTGCATGCATTTAATGGATTGCTTTAGGTGGGTTTACGAAGAAATCGAAGGAGATGATCGACTCTGAAGAATATATAGGCCTAATGCTCAGAGGTGATATTGTCTTGCTGAAAATCAGAGATTCTCGTTCCCATCATATCACTGTATACAGTTCCGAAATACATAGATTACGAGCAGTAGGCCTATTACAAGGGCGATCTGGAGAAATAAAAAGTGCTTTGATAAAAAAAGAGCTTTCACTTATTTCGTTGAAAAATGGCCAGCGCGTGTAAACTAATGGATACGTATCGGTCTGTTTATCAAGCCACGATTGTAGTAATCTTACTTCCATTGTTCTCTCCAACATGTATTATTATACATTCTTCCTCTGGTTACCAAATAAAGGCGGACATGGCAAGGTAATTAGAGCACTAAACTACTGACTAAGTTTTGGTTTGGAAATCTTGTCTGAGATATGGATAATTTTTACAGGCGTTTGTTCCGACTTTACGCCACGTGGGTAATACTGAAAACTGCGTGATTGTATTTCTTCTCGTAACGATAATCTCAGCATGAAGATCTTTAGATTATTGTATTTTTCTGTTCTGCGAATGTCCATATAACAACAATTCTACTGTTAGAGTTGCTTCCTTTATGGTTGACCTCCTTACACGGTTTGTGAAGCCTTTTTACCAAAATAAGATACCAGTTACAGTGAAGCATGGGGACCGGGAGCCCTTGCTCCCAATAATTTGCAGCAAATACCATCTTTTCGAAAATATGAGAAAGGTAAGTCAGTGGTCTCCAACTAAGAATACATTCCAAACCCGCGATTTGTCCATCAACTCACACTTTAGTCGAAACGTCTCTTTTCCAAGTACTAAACTCGATGTATACTCCCCTGCCACCAAGTTGTGCATTTATTTATTTATTATGCAACACGTGCATAATTTGGATGCCAAACTGTAATGGCAATCCTTTTGCAGAACAATCTCTCTTTGGAAATGGGGTATGAAATCTGTATGTATCTATCTTTTGAGTTCGGCCTCGGTCCGATTAGCATGACCCGATGTCTCCAATGTTTATTGTCAACCATGGCCGCGGCGAGGTTCTTCTTCGGGACAGTAGAGTCATACGACAATTGTTCTACGTACGTTTTGAATGTCCTGCCCCTTGGTTTGTTTCCGTGCAAGGGTTCACAGAGACGAGCTCTGTGAAATACCTCCTCTTTGCTTCGCCAACAGTGCCCACTGAACTTTGTTCTTTGTTCCTTGATGGCATCAGTTATTTTGGAATGTCACTGTATAACCTTCACCATTCTTAGCAGTTTGGTGTACACACAATCAAGCCTTTTGGTCAAGAACTTATTAAGAGTTTATGCTGAGGAACCATGCAAAAGCATACTTTCAACAGGTGACTTGAAAATGCTACTTTCAATGGGAATGACGTGTTCGATTTCCAAATCAAGTCCATTTTTAGGTTTGCAGTCCATGCTTTTCCCTTTCGCACAGAGATATCATTTTTACATGTATTTTATCCAAGAGCCAAGGTGTCAGGAGTTGTCAACCTCTTTAAGAACCTTACCATCTATCTTTCTTAGAGGAAGGTATTTCATATAGTAAGACATATTCCCTGTTACTCTCGTTTATCTGAGGTCCAAGTTGTCTGCTAGTCCGACTTCAGTGTAGAAGTTGGTTAGTTTGTTGCAGTGTGCTTGATAGAAGAGTTAAGTCATATGCGAAATTGTCATCTGTGATTGTTATTGCAGGGACTTCTGGCTTCTTTTAATGTAAATCCAACCCCGGTTTCATTGAAAGTAGGTAATGCATTGCATAGCCGAGGCAGACGATAGATAGATAAGGTGGTAAATAGTACCTCTGAAATACTCCAGCAAGACTCTCAAAGAAGGTGGTATTTCCGTCTGATATTAACGCGACGTCTGTACCTTTCCTTTAATACTCTGATGAGGATGTGTTTTAAAAGGGATTTGTTTTATGTTATTCCAATACAGCAACTCTATTGCTTCTTTTAAGCAAGTAAACCTTTCATTAATCATCTTTTCCACTATCTACTTTAGCAATACGCGTTTCAGCTGCAATAAATAGTATGATGCCAAGATATTGATAGCATTTGACATAAAATGGTGCTTCACCGTTTGTTCAATGTAGCATAAGTGGTATGAAGGGTCAGAATATGTTGAAGTAACTGGGGCTCCAAAAAAAATGTAATAACCAATGCTTTAAGAACCTATAGATAACAATGGTTTTATACAGAGTGCATTATTATCACAACGTGATAGCTAGATGAGGCTCTTTGATGTATATCTAAGATATTTTAATGTCGTTGGTCACCCCCTGAAAAGCGCGTGAAAGAAGGGTTAAAAACATTAAAATATCAATACGCTGGGGGGGGGGGGGGGGGGCAAAAGGGGGTAAAACCTATGAACATAAGAAAAGGGAAGGCGAGAGAGGAGGGTACCTTTTAAAAACGGTGGGGGTGGCGTTTTTGC
>JAAAKL020014555.1:0-11890 GCA_010016065.2 Carybdea cf. marsupialis auct. non (Linnaeus, 1758)
TTGCGCAAGAGAGGAAAGTAGCTACTTTACTAATATTCGTTTCTTAATGCTACACAAATCGTATTAACAATAAATATGTTTGTTCTTGGGGGGGCAAGGACGGGCATAATCTGCTCGTTGGGGGGGCATTGCCCCCCGTGCCCCCCTTGGCTTCGTGCCTGTTATAGAATGACTTGGAAAAATCTACGGTCTGCACACTAAAACATGACTGACTTCGGTACCAAGACAGAAATGATGCAAATCCTGTTCTTGCCTGCTCCATTGGTAAAACATTGCCTGATCACCAATTGGTACGCTCGATGTATATAAGAAATCAAAAGACCAATTCATATACAATTTGTTGCTCCGGCCAAAAAACTAAATGTTGATTGATTCTCACGATCACCAGCAACCTAATTTTTCGCTTCTCTGTTAGCTTTATCAGTGCCATTTTCCATAGATAAATGAGAATTTGGGATCATCATCCGGATTGTCGACTTTACTATTGCAGTGTTTGGAGTAGTGATGAAGTCTTCGTTTTCGGTGTGAAAGATCCTGGGTTCGATCCTCGCCAGCGCCATATGCATTTCATGTCTATTGAGTTCTATACTATGTATTTAATGACTGCTAGTGTGTCTGCCTGAGTATATATATATATATATGTGTATATATATCTATATATCTACACGCACACAACAAAGTTGTAGTAAAAAGAGAAGATAATGAAGATGAAGATTAGAGGCTAGGACATGAGACCTCAAATAACTTCGGTTATCCACTTTTCCTTTCTATCACTGCGTAGTAGTTTTAGGCTCTATCTTGTTGTATCGAGCACTCTAGCAACAGTCTCAATAGGACATATATATTAGTGTCATATATTAGTATTGTAATTTGATGTATTATGTACAAGTCTGATTTACAGTTATTTACAGATACTACCTGCAGTATAGTCTACAGGGCTTTCATTAAACAGTAGTTTCCGCTGAAATCCAAAGGAAATTATTTTACTCCTATAAACAATTCCTATTTCATCTAAGTCCCTATTGTCAATTAATAAAAAAACTAATTTATTCCGAGTCCAATCTTATCCTAGGAAAAGCACGGTCTTAACTTTCTTCATTTGTGAGTGAACATCTAATTAAATTTATGCGTGGAAACAATGATCTTGAATTATTTTATGAATTCATCTCCTTCGAAAAAAGCTTAAATATTAAATCACTTATTTAAATAATAAAATAATTTGATTTTAAATACTACTGAAACCGACTTTATCTAATAAGAAAGAGGCAATAGGAATTGATGATTGATTATATTAAATTAGAAATTTGCCAGTAGTTTGGGGAGTATGGGTTTGAAACCCGAAATACGACTATTGAACGACATCGAAGGCCGAGTACGGAAAAGTTATCATTAGCTCTGATGTTGACAGAGTTAAGATTCAGTAATATCTGCTAAGTTTATGTTACTTCTATAAAACAGTACATCAACTAAATGCTTTCGTATTAATGGATGGATTCTCCCGTCGATATCGAGGTATGAAAGCTAAACTGTTCGATAAGCTGGGCAACCTACTCAGTGAATCAGAGTGAAAGTGGCTGAGTAGACCACAGTCAATTGTATCCTTCACGTGCTCTTAAAGCATGTGCAGCGTGACAGATGTGTGACAAGGTAAAGCTATCCAAACGCAGATACAATTCATTGGACGGGCTTCTAGAGTCTCCCTTTCCCAAATTTCCCTCGCATGGACTGAGTGGGCTATGGTAAAGAGAAGTTGCCAAAGCTTCCCTTAACTGGGGTCGAATTCTGGTCGGTGGTTTTTGAAGCAAGCTTTTAGACCACACGGGCACACGCTCCACTTCGAATCGAACCGAACGTATTCATTATATCAGTCGCTCTAGGAGCTCAGATTACTAATGCTATAAAAGTAAATCTATATATTTACGTTAAATATCAGACAAACATCGAAAAAATTCATTGGACGCCTTTGCGTTTTGGCGAAGACTTTTCTCTTTAATTTTGTATTTTTAACCATTGATTCCAGCTGTTTGATAGTCATCGTTACCTATTCTTTATTGTACCCTATGGTGAGCCATTGATATCGTGGTGATTGTGATTGCGATCATTGCGATGATTTATTGTCTCTGGTTGCAGCCTGGAATGACAGTCACAATTTTAGTAGGAACATTTGAAACCTGTATCATGGACTCGTGATAAAAAGCAATTTGTATTTTGGGGTAATAATCCTGTACACATTTTAAAAGAACGGTGTCCCAGAAAAAAGATAGACAGTAGGAACAAAAGCTAGACTTGAAGCGTTGTTAATGTACTTTATTTCACCCTTATAGGACAAGTACCTTCTTTCTGTGTACGTTATAAGCAAGACAATAGATGCAGGTTTGAAGAAGACTTTCAGACACCCTTGCGTCAACTTGTACAGAGCAGCAACTCAAAATAATTTTCACTGATTGTGTTTCAAACAAAAGGTCCGTGCTTAGTTGCATCGTTACCTCTTTAAGGTTGCACTGTCTCAAGGCATGCTACATGTACTCACGTACCCCTGAACGTGCATCGAGTGTTTGCTTTTTGTTTTACTTTGTCTTGGTCGCAAGATTCAAAAGGGCACAAGTGAATTTGTGTGAAGTTGACATCCGGGGGAACAAAGAGTTGTGTTTTCTCTATAATAAAGCGAATGCAAGCATTATCAAACTATGATAAAGAAATAAGAATTAAGGGGCTTTATGCATAGAAGGTACCTCGTTGCCACTACGTCAATGGAAAAGCGTAGTTTGAGAATTGCGTATAACCACCAAACGTTGACGTCATCGTCCCACGTTTAATGTTCTTTAGGATGACATAATTGAAAAAGGAACTAAGGTACAGCTTTACAACTATTCTTCGGAACGTTCAGGTGAATCGTGTTAATGAATAATAGAAAAAACGCAGTCTTTAAAGAATGCCTTCTCGGTGGATATTTGTGGAAAGCATTCATGTTTTGTTCTAAGAACTAGAGACAAAACACTGCAGTCGCTTATGAAGCGCACGAGTCTTACAAGCTTCTAACACATACTATTTTGGTGTGTGGGCAGTAGATGTACGCGCAATATCAGAACTGTGGAATCATAGACCCTAATTCACGAAATATGGGTGGGGGGGGGGGGGCTTATTTCCTACAGAGTTTTGGTACCGAGGCACCTAATGTTATGATCGGCTCATACATTGCTTTATATCATAATTTATGTATGCCTTCTTACAACTTTCGTACCCCGGGAAAGGCCGATCTCTGCAAGACGCTGTTTAGGACGATCGTCTCAAAAATTTACGACGACAGTTAAGACAAACTACCCGTAAAACGAATTGTCCGATAGTAGAAACCAGTTTTAATTTTTAACATGCGCACGATAAGCTTAAAATTTTTATACGTTTGTACGCTCGATTGTCATAAAAATCGCCACGAATGATTTAGACAACCGTACTAAAAATTGTCTGGTGGATTGTCCTAAAGAGTCGTCTCACGGAGTTCAGCCCTCATTAGCTTTTCTTGTTTAAGAGCATGTGGTTGACACTGAGGCATACTCTAACTGAGAATGTTGCAGAGTCGTACTTAAGGAGTAACCAAGGTCGATATCGAGGAGTAAAAAGCTTTGATGTACATGCTGTTGAAAGTATGGTATTTTACATAAGTAATCTATCAGCTCCCTATGAATTGTTCTTTATCTATGTAAGCTTAATTGACCTTAGTACAGTTTTTTGTTGTTTACTATGGAAGTCACACGATGAAGTCATCTCTCTCGTTTATAATTTTTTTACTTTACTGCGCTAGCTCTGTATTTCAACACATACTTCACTTAAAAACGTAACGGCGGCATCTAAGCATAAGAAAAACGTTAAAAATTATTAAGGGGCCTTCCCCTCGCGCCCCTTTGCTGGTTGCACCTATTCCATGGGCCTGGATGTATTGTATAATAGAAACACAAAGTTGTTAAGCGTCACTTATTCCACGGTTGAAGCGCTTGATGTGAATCGTAGCTGAAAGAAAATCAGTTTAATCGGGCCCTGGTAATACCTATATACGTAGCACACAAAAACGTTATCATTTGTTGGATAATGTTGATAACGATGCATGTATCACATGTTTATTATTGCAGTATCAAAAGCTGCAAACATGCAATTACTTTAAATTTATGTTAAGAAAATAAGGAACTTTCTCACGTAATTAAATTGGAGGCAGGGTAACCAAATCAAACAATGCCTCATTGTCATAATCAGACAAACACTCTATTTCTCGGCAAGGCAGGTTTAGCTGCAAAAAGCCAGAAACTATACTCTATGAATGATGGCTTTTTAAATATATGTAAACATTTCTAATTTTTCATCCGCCTCTTCCACCACCCTCTTTTACCATGTGATAATAGAATCCCTTGAGTGCCATTTAATTAACTACATTTCATATTCTACGTACCCCTAAAATGTTAATCATCGGAGATAAATAAACGACTAATAACATCAAAGGAGAAGGTTAGTTGCGACAAAATGAGAAACGACAAAAGGGGAATCAAGTGTTGCAGACATTTAAAGTTATGAATAGCTAAATGGGTAAATGTTGAGGAAAGAAAAGATTGCCAGTATCGAAAGAAGAATCCAGCAACTTAAATTAAAGCAACTTTCTCTCACGTCAACATTTTTAAACTTAAGACTCCATCTGCCCATGTTGCTGTAATGTTTTTAAAATTTTTGCCTGATTGAAGCCTTGTATCTCCTAAAGAACTGTTTCTTGCGTAAATGTGGATGTAACTTATAGTAGGGTCTTGAAAAACATACGCTAAGCAACCCTTTAATTAAGCATTGATTTGTGTAGAAGATGTTTGGTACTTGAAAGTAGAGTATTGTAGAAGAAAGACATATCGTTCTCTTGGTAGCCGTTGTTACTGTTGTCAGGAGTCAATATTGGAAAAATCTGTAACAATAACAGTGCATACACAGAACAGAAATTAAAACCCAATTTATTTTTCTTTAACCTCGAAGGTATTATTTTGAAGATGGGCTACCACAGGCTTAATTTTCTTGTGATTCCACTTCCATTTTGGTGCATTTGGGTTGTAGAAAAGTGTGGAGATTAAGTAAGCTTATAAGACAAGTAAGTCGAATCTTTGTTTACAGCTACTAGGATTACGCGGAAGATGGTCCATCTGGTGCACCTATCTCTTCCCTAACTACTTTCAGTACATTGAAACCTTAAAGAATGCAATTCTGGAAATAACGCTGACCAAAATCCGTATGATATAGGATGTCCCTCTAGGCATCCAAGCTTGATGCTGGAAAATACAGCTGTTCGTTGCAAGTGTGTTTATTTGGTTTTCAGGAATCGAAATAATCAAATTTTGTAGGCATTCGGTCGCTTAGTGTAAATCAACCTTATTGCAAAGGGTCTTATCTGAAATTTGTGATCTCAAAGGTTTCTGGGATTGAAGTGCAAGACCCCTAAAACAAAATCTGATTTAGAGCTCGCTTTATTTGAAGTAGGACATTCGCTTCCTATTGTCTTTAAAACATCCCCCCTACCTTTAAATCCGCTTCTTCCTTCAACCAAGTCTTCTATTACACATCCAGTACTTCTAGCTACCCCATCAAGTCCTTAGAAGTCATAATTATAATGTGTCGGGGCATCTGCAAATGTAATCTCCATCCCTCGAACAAGTACTTGCTCAGAACTCTTTCCTTTCTATCGAATATCTTTACCCGGACTTCCGGTTGCCTTAACTTGCCACGAATCTAGGTTTTGAGGCTGCACAAGGGGTGCTCTCACATTGTGTCTTTTTGTGCACTTCACTGACTTCCTAAACCGGCCCCGGTGTTATATAAATCAGTAGTTCTGAGCTACCCAACCGTTTTAATATGCTCCTCTTTTTTATATGAAATATTGTTCTTGTTTTATTTAGATATATTAAGAACTCACAAGGCGATGTGTTTATTATATGCAGTAACCTCTAAAATCATCTGTTCATTTGAGTGCAATGGATTCTCTTGCTGGTATTCTTTGATGCCACGCTACTTTTTGGATAGTGCAACAGGGCCGTACCAAAAGGGTAGGGGCGAACTTCCCCCCATTTTATGCCAAAGCATTTTACGTATAAATTCATCGAACATATATCCCTCGTTTAAATCACGGTTGTACACTCCCACTTTTCTTAGAATCGGTGCTACTTCCCTGTTCAACTCTTGCATCACGTGCAACCGAAATCTAGGTTTTATCTTTCAAGCAGAGTTGAAAACTAGGCTGTATATGACTCCCGTATTTGAATCGAAAAGTAAAATATATCTATTACAATATATGTTTAATACAATAGATATCAATACAATTATGCTACACTTTCGCCATTCATTACATCAACAATCTGTTCTTGATAATATCATGCTATTACACCAAGAAGCACTTTTAACTTTTTCACACTTAAACCTTCAATTTTTTTCCTAAAATAAGGTAACTCTTTCTCTTTAAAGTAACAAAATGACAGACAATGGTAGTCCAATCCTTCACATATGACTTAAGCGGTTCATAAATGATCTCAATATCGAGAAATCGTAATTTGAAGAAGAGTATGAAGAAAATATCTATAGCGCAGTGAATACTGAAGAGAAACATAGACTACACGTTCATGTCATGGTGGTTGTACTAGACGATTTATATTTCGTTGAAGAGACAAAGAAAGGTCAACCACGACATGACTAAGTAGACATCCAATGATGTGATCATAGGGATCCAATAAACTTAACTAGAGAAGCAACGCCCAATACACTAATTCCTCCAACAGAGTATGGCTCTATTAAGGACGTCATTTTGAAACGTCGCTCTCACAACCAGCGCAGGGCAGAGCAACTCCTAATTAATGCACATGTATAATCTTCACTTTTATCCATATGAGAAACTGTGACCTCTCTCACGATTCCTCTGTCACCCATTCTCACTCTACATCATCTCTAATTTATACAAGTGACGGACCAATCACAGAACATTTCATTACATTAAATGGATTTGATAGGTGAGAAATAATCAAAGTGTGGTCAAAATTCGTGTGTTAGTAATTGGGACAAAGGCTAGTGATAATAGGAGGAGGGAATTGCACTTATAAAAGAATCGCGTATAGTGTGATACCTAATCATGACAATTAGATTCAGTCTCCATTTATTACAAACTCTTCCATCAATTCGCTCTTTTCACACGACACTGAGGCATTACAAATGACTCTGCACTAAGTATAAGACAATCTACCTAACAGGTTCTAGACATCTGTAAATTGTAAGGTGGGAGAAGAATTATTCAAGGCCAAAAGGTATGTCAATGCTCCATCTGGCTTTTAATGACTGGGCTACCTACAGCGTTCACTTTTCTGCTTAAACAATTACAAAAGTAGAGGTTTATAACCTGACGTGTCGATGCAGTTGGCAGTTGTAATACCAGAATGGTGATCAACAGCTTCTTCAGGCCGAAGTCTACTTGATAAATTGTTTCCTAGTATATACTGTAGTTTGTGATGTCGACCACGCGTTTAATTTTATCTTTACTCGAGAACAGCATGAATACTGTATACATATCAGTTGTTCGCCAACATCCTACGAGGTGAATGCATTTATACATCGGCGTCACGCACTTTCAATATTGAGATTTTGTTTTTATTGTTATAAACGGTATCTTCAGTTAATATTGATTTCTTTACTTCTAGGATAAGACATTCCCGCTGTTTAAAAAGTCAAGTTATATCATGCTCTCTGTTTCGTCACGCAAGTAACAGTTCCTGTAGTACATGAATTACCGATTCGACATTTTTAGTCTTGGTCGAATAAAGGTAGGAGAAACTGTGATGTCCGTGACGGAATCGAATTATGTCCCGTCAAAACGTCTAGCTGCTAACTATGATGTCAAATCGTATGGACTACGGGAACAACTTCAATCACAATCTTAACGCCTGCCTGGATTCTTTGTTTTCAATTTTTAGTCCATACGATTTGACAGCATAGTTAAGAGTAAGACGTTTTGATGGGACACTCTCTCTTCTAACAGGGAGAGACGTGTCGGCCCCGTCTCAAGTCGATCGAAGCCCATGTCCATCAAACGTGCCCTATTTTGAGTCATAACCTTGTATCCACGTTCGTGCATAACGTACTTTACCATTTAATTTACTCATTATCGATAGGTTTTAAGCCTCATCAGTACAAAGAACTTGACTTGCCTTCTGTTGCCTAGGAACCTGACCGCAATACCAACGTTGACTGAGTTTTAGATATTGAAATATTTTTAATGTTAGATAAATAGTTTAAACGGAAGTACTTTTAATAATAGTAAGCAAGCAGCACTTGTATCACCCTTCGTTGAAACCACATCGTACATTTGCATCAATTCCAGCACTATTATCCATTGTTAAATTGACAATTAAACACTGCTCACGCCCCACTTAGACATGTATGTGAAAGATTACCACAAAGTTAAGGAGCAATAAGATATCCGATTCGATTCAATTGAGGTTTGACCTTGTCTATTTATATTCATGTCATGACTTAAAATGGCCGTAATTAAAGCTGGAAACATGAGTGTGTAAATATTTCAGGCAACTGCTTTTCCTGGATTCACTCTTTGACGAATTCAATCATCTTACTGAAATATATCCATGTTTTTTTTCATTCATTTTCTCTCTTTCTTTAATTACTTGTTTCTTTTCTTTTCTCTCCTCCTTTTTTCATTCTCTTTTTACTTTCTCTTTTTCTTTAATTCCTTTTTTACTCTGTCCAGTTTTTTAAAAGCCGCCGTGGTGTAGTGGTTAGGGAATCGGACTTACATGCCAGGGGTTGTAAGTTCGAAACCCGCCTAGCGCGATATAAAGTCTATCTGTTGGGGAAGGCAACGGGAGACCAACCCTGTAAATGTGCTCTCTCCCAGGACATTACTCTCTCTGGCTGGGCAACAGGCTACGCTCGAAATTGAGTATGCCACAAAAAATATGTATAAGATAGCGATCACATACCATATCTACGTTATGTATAATTTCGCGGTCTAATGAATGCGAGGGGACAGAATGTGAAACCTATGGTATCTGCTGTATTTTATTTATCTATTTACCACAGTTTCATAGTAGGCATATTAGACTCGACCTTGATGGAACAAGGCTTCTATCCCTTGCAGCTTGATGGCAAACATAGGCGTAGTAGCCGGGGGGCATGGGGGTTTCAGCTCCCGGTCGACATAAACATCTATCAGTAGGGCAACAGTGTGGATAGAATTCCATAACTTGCTCGATCAAACATGAATAGTAACAGGCTCATTTCCGATATATTTGGTGCAGAAAGTAATACTGTTTCATTCTGCTCAGACAATCTTTAATCCCATTTTGTCTTTTATGACTCAAATGGGACTTTTCCAAATATTTCTTCTCTCACTGTCCATTCGGGTAGGAAAACTCCAGCCGCCCTAAATTTGAAGAGCTCCTAGGCCATTTTTGGTACATTTACGTGTATCATAGTACAGTAGGGCCTTTACATATATAAGCATATACAAGTATCCGTAAAGTACACCTTTGCTATAGGGGGACTACTGTTCCATATTTATCGATTTCCTTACAACGAGATGCAAGATACTGTAAACAAATATATAAACGTACTAGTAGATTTGCTAAATTGAATGTAGAGTTATGAAGTCTAACGTTTCTCCCTTTTTATAGTATTCCTAGAAGGTGATAATAATGAAACGTCCTTAAAGAGTATCTTAATACTGCAAGTCCTGTAATATAGCATTTGACTCCAACTGTTCACATACCACTGAAAGTAAAACACCTTCTGTCCGAAATTGAAATCTGAAATATGCGTGCACATTTTAATTTGAGAGTTTCACGTTACTGAATACCGGTGTTTCACACACTTTATAACTGTGTTTGTCTCCATATCAACAATCATCCTTGCTCGAACTTCGACTTTCCAGAGACCTTGGGTGTCACAGCGCCAGTGGCGGTTTTGATGGGTGCGGGGCCTTGGGCCGAAAATGTTTGCAGGGCCCAATGACGTCATGCATTGCAAGAAAGTTCAGACGTGATCGTACTGCGGAAGTTCCAGAGATACTTTATTCCTTCGAGTGGATACAGTTTCGCGTTTTCACTTACTTCCATGATATTGATAGGGGCAGTCAGACACATTCTTTTTTCTTAGCATTGAGGGGCGGGGCCCCTACAGGCGCGGGGCCTCGGGCCATAGCCCCGTCGACCTCCCCCCTTAAACCGCCACTGCACAACGCGGCCCATTCTGGATACCTATGGTAATCACTTCCTTACAATTAAATTCTAAACAGCTCAGAAACGCTGAGCTACAGACAGGCAATATTAAACAGCCAGATGCTATTTGATATCTATCTCTCTCGAAAGACTTGGGCACATTTTAGCATCAGTTCTAATGCAAAGGGATTTTTTAACGATTCCTTGAGCAGGAACACGTCTAGATGCACTTTCCTCGACGATTGTTATGAAGAGTTGGAAAGTTATCCATTAGTCCAGAAACAATAACACTCCTTCCAGAAATCGCAGTTCCTTTGAAACCAACTGTAGGAGACGAAATCATAAAATTGGTCTTGTTTTGTCTCCTAAACCGAGCCGTGTCTGTATTGTAGACTTGATGTAAGCGAAAATGATGGAAAAACAGCAATTTATAACAACATCGGAAAAACGTTGATGATAATCCATTCTTTGAACTGATTAAAACTTATTGTAATGTTATTAAAAATTTATGGTGGTTAAATATTATCCTCGTTCCAACGCAGTTCTTTTATTCATTGACTTAAATCAATCTAGACGTATTGAGATAAGTCTGGTCCATTCCAAGGTAAGGGTTATCTATTATATGCGTATCATATGAATGTATAGAACGTAAATTTATATGAGCTTCAGGGAGAGGATTTGCTGCATGTTTGTACTGTTATCTCCATTGAAGTACGTATTGCTGGGCAACATGACGCTCAGTGCAGTACCTTCAAGATCTTTTATATTGGCCTTGTTTTTAAAACATGTCAGTTGGAATAGAGACACTACTCCTATAAGAAGCAGTACCCTATTTCCGTTTTTAATGCACAGCTTGATCTGAATAATGCTATTTTTTAGAAAGGGTTATCCATTGTGTAATAGCCAAGACTTGCGTATCTTCGATCTTGAGCTTCCTCTGGTTTAATTCCATAATATTGCATAGTTGACTTTAGTAGCAGATTAACATTTTGTAGTTGGAAAGTTGCAAATAATTTGTTATCATACAACTAGTTCTACATGCATTTAATTTGTGATGCAAACTTTGATTTCATGTGCAAAGAAAACTGCTTTGCTTGTAGAAAGAGGTAAAAAAACACTCTAGTTGGTCCTTTGCTTGTTAGGGTACCTTGGTAGTTCCCCTATGAACTACGTTAGTGCCCAGCTTACCTATTAGGTAAACATTACCTTGTCGAGTTTCGTGATTCTAAAATACATTTATACATTTATACATACATTTATTCTAGGCCAAAGAAATGACTATTTATTCCAGAGGGCTATTATGTACTGGAACAAATAAATGGTCATGAGTCTCTATTACATTAGCGTACAGCCTCACTTTTCTACTCTCAATCGATACCTGATGATCTACTATAGTGATAACTGTTCAAAACAGTTAAAACATATGTATGTATACATATATACAAACTATAGTATACATGTATCATTAGATAAGGTAGCCAGAAGAAGAGAATACACTTGTCGAAAACGTGGAGTAGCTAAATCGACTTGATTTTATTGTTGTAAATTTCTATTACCCTTAGCTTCTTTCTGTTGTTGTTAAAGTATATATATATATATAGATCTCATAAACATGAAGTGCTTGGGGCGCTGGCCCGGTTCGAACCCAGGATCTCCCACTC
>JAAAKL020014556.1:0-11889 GCA_010016065.2 Carybdea cf. marsupialis auct. non (Linnaeus, 1758)
ATTAAAAACTAAAACAGAAGGTCAGCAGACCATTGGTGACAGTCTATCTATGAATTAAACATGATTTAATCCTTCCCCTTCTCCTTGTCTATTTGAAACACAATCATTCTTCAAAAGATTACCAAAAACCTGTATATAAACACAATCAAAAACATGCAAAATCAAAATTACTAACCAATCAACTTATATCTCAAATTTAATTTCTGACAAACCGATCCATACTTTAAACGGAGATTTACAGCTTGCCTCCCGGAATCAAAAGGATGCATTATTTCCAATCCCTATGCTTATTTAAAGTAAAGGTCCTGTTTTTAAAAGCCCAATTACAAAATATATTCACTAACAAGTCACATTTACGTTGCAATGTATCTCTGACTAAAAAAAGTCTTTGTTCTATTTGATTAACCTCTGGACTCCACGTTCATTTTGGTAAAGTGTACACTCTGGTTCTTTTTATTTCACATCTCTTTCTTAGTCCTGTTTGCCCTACGTCTGCATCGCAGTATTATCTTGGTTATCTCCAAATATTAAGTCTCCTCTGTTTATCTCTACGATATTAATTAATGAAGGTGAAGGAACATGGAAAGAAAATTTCGTATGCGTTTTACATTCGGTGTTAAAGATATACCTTTTATTTCAGATTTTTCAAATTTAAACACTGTACAATCGTGTTCCTCTATTGCAAAATAGCTATAAGTTCGTAAGTCAATACATGTACACTTAATACACGATGCCATTGCTTGCATGTTGTTCAAAGAATATATTGAATATTCATATTTGCCTTAGGAACATGGTAAATAGTGTCTCTGTACTCTAAGTACCGAGTACCTCACGGAATATCCCACAACAGATGCATGTTCGACTTTAAACATCGAATATTGCCATCTCTAGAGGGAATACTCAATAGTTTGATCCGATTACATACTGAATATACCTCCATAATGAAATTCGACTCCCAAAATGCTGTTTACTTTCTAGTGGTCTCGTGTGTGCAGTTTATAGTGAGTGTGCATCTCTTGAGTCTAATAAGACGGTTTATTTCTAAATTTCGCATCTTTTTAATTGAAACGTACATTGGAGTGCATTGTAGTTAAAATGGAAGAAATAAGTGGGGAACTTAACTTATCTTATCTTCCCTTTAAACCTGACGATATTATTTGTATCAGTGATTTGACTTGACTTCTTGTATTCGCAGTCAAAACTTAGATGTCCAGATTCTAACTAGAGTCAAACAAAAAGCTTTGCAGCCTCACACCCTAGTTTGTTTATTAAAATCGATACTTAAAATAAATTGCAAGAGAATCAGAAAATTTGAAAGTCTTTCATAAATATATGGAAGAAGATGGATCCTCTGGTCTGCTAATGACCCCCCACCGCCACCCACCCGTAATCTGGATAGAATTTCGTCGGATATTAAGTTGTATTACTTTCAACGGTGCTAGAGAATATAAATCACAGGGACTTGAACACAAATCCACAGCGTTTTGCTCTGCCAACTGTGCTATGGCGATTCTGATGACAACAGACTCCATTTCTTGTTATAGACACATTATCTCCCAATCTTCCATCAGTGCATTTTGACACCCAAAGACATCCTTTATTGGAGACAGGGCTTTTGTGACAGGTAACATGACCATGGAGGACTACCATCGAGCCTATTAACCTGTCCAAAACTAGTAGCAATTTACAGATGCTATCAAATATTCTCTTCTCAAGCCTAATAAGCAGTAGTAAATTGGTCAAATATAAATTGCCGATATCACTCAAAAATGTTCACAGATTGCATTAAGTTGTGTTCTTGGTTTGCGTCAAACATCAGTTTAAACATGTTCAGAGTTTGGACATTATTTCAGTAGAAATAGAACCATTATCCTATCCTTTTTTCATTATCCTTCATTACGGTTATGACTCTATGACTCTATGTCTATAAAGCATAGACAGTGTCTCAGTGACCAGTGCTTTTTTAAAACGATTATATTGCTTTTTATCGAAGATACCCTATTTGTACTACGTATCATCCATTTATCAATTTCCAAAATATTTAATATCATGGCCTGGCTAATATTAGTGGGTGTATCAATGTATGAATCCTGACAGGAACCTCCTTTCAATTTCTTAATCTATAAGACATTTGTTTACAGTTTATGCATTTTTGTTTAAGAAAACTGCATCAAGACGAGGTTGACACATGCCTCCTTTATTTGAAAGCTGCCGATAAAAGAACGTTACGTGAGAATGATAAAAAGCAAAACCTTAACCCCAAAGAAAAGCTAAGTAACCGAGTTACTACGGCTTAGGGGAGAAATTTTTCCTTTGAGGTTATTTACTCATTCTATACTTCGTTGCTAATTACTATAACATGGTTTGGGGAGATTAGAAGGCCAAATCCACGAGGGCTCGGTCGTCATTTTCTTGTTTATTATAACTTCATTTCTAAATATCGGCAATAGCCAGTGACTTTGATTGCGAGAATCAGCGATAGTTCTCCCAACACACGGTCAGCCACAAGGCTTTCGTGATAGCAGGTTAAGCTCCTTTCAGTTATTTGATCTCTCAGAATTTTACTAAAATTGTGTTTTCGTAGCCTTAATAAGACAGGATTTGAAAAGTAAAGCCGCTTATGGTTGATAACTTCAGTTTATTTGCAGCCTGTCAAATGTATTATTTAAATCAGATGTCTTCAATAATGCATGAACACTGGGAAAATGATGCAACAAAACCACTTTTTAAGAGTAGGAATGTAGACTGTACCATTTTACTCTCTGTTGTCCTTCGTTTGATTCAATGCAAAAGAAGAACCACGTTCTGTCATTAATTCAAACAAATATCGACGAAGTTTCAAAGTTGACTGGTTCTCATATATCGTGCATAAAACCAAGAAGCTACAAATTCCTTCGCCATTCTTCATGACGAACTCTATGACATTGGTTTAAAAGTTTTTAAGTCTATGACATCCGAAGCTCCAGGCATGGACTCTAGTACAAATCTATCGCCCATGCTAAGTAAAGAAGGAGATTTGTGTATTTTATATAACCACAGTTTGACATATCTGACTTTTTAAATGAACCTAATACTGTGGTTTGGAGAGTACGATCCCATCCAATGTGGCTGCAGGTGGCGGACAAGGGGTTCTTTGAGCAACATTTTCATTTCATGCCGCTACACCATTTGCAAGCAAGTGAGGAGAGCACTTCGTAGCAGAACTCTAGTAGATTTTTAAGCATTATAGCTGATTTTTGGATGGTTGCCATATTAGTAAATGTTAGACTCCTTCGATGCAACGAGATTTTAACAATGATAATTAATAAAAATAATGATACATTTTTATAGCGCCTATAATGGCTTTACGAAATGGTTATTGAACCGAATTAAGTTATCTATTTAATATATTAAAAAAAGGAATGAAGATATAACGATCTTTCTGTGTACAAACTTAATTAAATGATGCACGAAGGAACCGTTTAAATTGTTCACATTAGTTGCAACAGTAATATCTCTTGTAAGTGAGTTCCATAACGTAGGCTCAGCAACACTGACAGATCCGTCGTCGTAGGTATTGTGCAAGAATTAGGCACGTCAAATAAAATTGACAGACGTAGATTGCAGCGATGTCATGTTACAGATATTTTTCGGTACCAGTTTGTTTAAAACTTTTTCTGTTAGAAGTAAAATTTTGACATTACACGCTCTCCCATGGGAAGCCTATGCAGTTCTTTTAGAACAGGAGTATTGTGATGGTGTTTCTTGACACCTTCCGCTAATCTAATCTTGCATATATGAAGACTATCATATAAAGTCATTGACACTTTGACAGTCTGTGATACCATATAACAATGGGCTGCAATTGTTCAGCTTCAATGTGATAAAAGCGTGAACAAGAATTTGCAAAAAGCCAAGTCCATGTGCTCTTGTGCGGATAGGTGGGTAGAGATACAGAGTTGTGTATTATCGGCATATACATAAAATGACAAAGTGCGTTTTTGTACGATGTCTCCCAATGAGACTTTGTACAATACCTAGAGTATAGGTCGCGGCAGTGAGCCCTGAGGTACACCCGAATTTACGCTATACGACATAAAATTTTACATTATTGATATGGGAAAGCTGATTTTTATTTAACAGATACGATTGGAACAAAGCTAGGATGTTTCTCGTTATTGCAAATCTGGTATGTAAAGTATATGGAGAGCATTGTATCAAAGGCGGCCCACAAATCAAGGAGTAGAAGTATAACTGTACCCCTGTTGTCAATAATAAGCAATATATACTCTGAGTTTTCAAAAGTGAAGTGCTGCGATGGACCTTATACGACTACTGATAACTTTGGCCGTTTCTCACATCGGTAGTCACAAGGTAGTGAAATAGTTGAGAAGCTACCGCTTTCTCCATGGCCTTGGAAATAAACATAAAACTGGACATTGGCCCTACGTTTGTGTAAATTTCAATGTCTAATGATAGTTTCTTTGAAAGGGAAAGAGAGCTCCTATTTTCACCTTTTCGGGTACATCAGAATGTTTTAAAGAGAGGCGGATTGATGATTAGTAATGCCTAAATACTGAGCCATTAGGGCACATTTCCTTTATAACTTTCTCGTCGTTAGCAGGCTACAGCCATCTTTCAGTTATTGCTATTATGTTGATATGATTGTCATATTCAAAAACGAACAACTGCACGAGACTTTAAAATGTTAACAATTGTAATAGTTGAAATGAATGAAATATCCCCAAAAGAATTTTTATTTAAAAGAATTTCTGAGAACTCTGCTTGTTGTACATCTAGGTTTCACAACTGCGTTTTTATTTGGAACAACAAAACATTTTTAGAGAGAAGTAGTACAACAGAAACTCAAGTAATTTGCCCATTCCCGTCTTAAAACGTCTATGAAATATCGTAAATTCTTTCTTAGCTTCCCTTCCTCCCTCTCGTATGACCCTCATAGATGCATCGTTCCTTGGCTAAATTTCCACAACATATTATGAGAAATCGAACTAAAATCAGTTGTATCAACATGTTACGTACAATAAAAGTTGTACAACTTGATTCGTTTACGCGATGCAACATGTTGGGCGCAAAATTTTGTATCAAGATGTTGCACCGTGTATAAGGGGTTTAAACAAGGTCCTACAGCAATGTGATACAAGCAAAAGAATGTTCAAATGCACAATAGTTATTTAAACTCTAGCAAAAAATACATTCTAGGAGTATTATAAAGCAAAACCTGTAGCTAAAAGCAAGCATATTGTACAAGTCCCATTAGTTGCCGTACAAATAATAGTAAGCACTGGAGAGTTAGAATCGAAGTTAGGTAAGTCACATCGTTTCCGTTCTGTTTCAAAACTGTTGGAAGTTATTTACAAACGTTTCCTGTAATTATTGATGCTGTTATCGTCATCTTGAGGGTCCAGTCGAGAGTCTGGGAGATGTCAGACTATCCACAAACTATCCTCCATGAGGTTCCTGCAACTGCGGAGAGGGAGATAGCTTTGCAAGGGTTACCACACGTGACAGCAAGACCCTCATGTTGTGGGCGGCAGTCATTTTGAGATCTTACTTCAAATACTAATGGCAGGAAGCTAGATGCCACATTGTTTTACCTTTCTTCATCATGCAGCTGGTACATCCCTTTCTCTCAATCCATTGAGACTGTTTAGGTTTTTGCCTAAATTTGGCGTCAGCATGTCTTGTTCTAAGCTTCATAAACTAGTTTGAATTTAATTAAAACAAACACAAAATATCATCAAGGATTGCAAACTAGGTCCTAAATTTTTATAGATAAATCACGTTTCTAACTTTACATCATACAAACAGATATAAGATGAAAATTATTTCTAATTTTGAATTTATCGAATAAGAATAGAGAGAAATGAGAAAGAAATGTTTTAAATCAGACCAGAAAAGGATTGTATGTTCATTCCTCCTAACAATAACGTTTATTCGAAGGGATGCTGACAGAATTAGTATTACACGTGTTTTTTTACGGATAGATACGGACAGTTTATGAAATTTTGTTCCATCATTTCAATACGTAGGCAAGACCTCAAACTAGGAAGCTCAAAGAAAATTCTCTCATCTGATACAACAGGCACAGGGTAAGCTGAAGGAAGCTTGTCGTCATCAGTGCTTGTGGTATGCTGGAACGCATTCCAGCTTCATTTTGTCTCCATTTCTCAGCTATTTCATACAGTGATACATCAAAGTTCCTTTGATTTCACGGACCATCAGAGAATTTCATTTGTGGATATAATAGTGATAAGTCGTAGAACAGAAACAGTTAATGTATCTGTTTGCAAGTTAGAAAATGCCAAAACTGACTGCTGAGCACAGAAGACCCTATTGCTTTGCATATACGTGTGCATATGTATCTGTACTGCTAACTAGGTTAAGGGAACTGTATCACTTAACAATTTAGCTGTTCGAGTAAATCATCATTCTTTATCTTTGCTCCTTTGTATCACATGTCAACTGCCTAAATTTCAAGCACCCACTCCTGTACTGGGCACTAGTTTACGTACTCAGATGACATCTTTACATTACCTCCCGCTTTTTAAATGCCTCAAGTTGATAGATTACTTACCGTACTTGGAGGTATGGAAGACCTATAATACTTAAATGGATTTTTTCTAGTTCGTTGCTATGGCCAGGGCCGACAAATCAGAGGGCAGGGGGCATGGTCCCCACTTTTCTGCTAAGTTTGATCTGAAACATTTTGCGTGTAAGATAGTTATATCTTACTATTACTTGACACATTCATTTGCCCCCTTCTAAAACCATTTCACCGGGCCTGGCGGTGGTTGCTTTTATTGCGTTGTTATTGTCATCATCATTGTCTACATTCAGTCATTACATCATTATCGCTCTGTTTTCAACTTTCTAGCGAGCTTATACGTTTGAAGTACTCTCTGCAGCATCCTGTGGACATCGTCTGTTCATGATGACAAGTGGCGCGGTGTTAAAGTTTATAGAAGGTTTGTTCGTCTTTCTTTTTTGACTGATACAAAGTCACCGTTCTTTAAACTACCCTTCTTTGCATGCCTAAGTGTGAACATATGCAGATTAAAAAGGATTTTAAGGGTTATTAGGAATAATTTCCAAGTTGAATGAAAATTTTTAAGAGGACTTATGCCTTTTTCTGGCCAAGTCCTTGGAACATTGAAATCGTTACAAAGAAATCGGTTTAGCTCCCCTTTATGGCACTGTAAAAAAGTGAAACAATGCACGGATTGTCATATCTAAAGGTATCTACGAAGTGGAAACTTTTCCCGAAGACAAAATCTCCAATTCATTGGGAACAGCCCTCCGGCACCCCATCTGCACCAGCCGACACTGATGGTTTCCCTTACTGATATTTTGTTCATGCACTTCTTAAAGAAATTCTGAATATTTCTATTTTGCTTTCACCTTGCTTAAGTCATTCATTGCTGTTGTTACTCTATTGAGTTTTGTCCATTGGTCTTTTCTCTCGTGTATTTTTTCAGAAGATTGTACATTGGTGCACTAGATCATATAGTCATGTCATTTCATTTTCACCGAAATTTAGTAAAAGTTTAACTTCTATTTGTCCATGATTGTAGCAACTCCACTAACTCCTGATGGGGGACAGTACTCGTAACTACACCCTTTCGCTGTTGGAAATGAGGGGAAGCTTGATCCAGTCTTTTTCAGAGATCAGTGTCTTTCGCTTCCAAGAAATCTTACGTTTCTTTCTGCATACGAGGCAGTCTCGAAAGGTCATCCCAAATATCAAAATTGGGAATACAGAAACTGTATGTAATATCAACTTCTGAGAAAGGAGAGATCCCGTAACTATGACAAAAACCTAATTGTTGTATCTTCAAAATGGCAAGTGAATTGTTTCATCCAGTAAGAGCGTTCCTGTATGAGCTGTTTCGTTTTGGCTTGAACGAAGACAGCTTTTTAGCTCTCAAAAGAATACTCGTCAATGAAGGGTACATTCTACAGTCGGAGTTTGTGAAAGTGAATCAGGAAAATCGTACTGAGATCCTCAAACTTATACTCGAGAATGCGGGGAGTAAAATGGCTAAAAATGACCTCCGAATATTCAAACAGCTTTTCTCAGCCATCGATCGGCAGGACTTGGTGATGAGATGTGAGAGGTTTGAAGAGGATCAAAATGGGAGCTTCTTTCGCATTTCAGCCTTAGTAGCGATTATCAATAAGTTGGCAGCAAACCGTAAATTGTCTTTGGCATGTATCTTATCGGTGCTGGTCCCAGTCGTCGCATTTACGCTGTCTTATCATAAACTGTGGATGTTGTACCGATACTATAAGTGCACGTGGGATGGCGATAGACGAAGCTTGATGTCATTTACATTCACAACATACGACATGATCGATGCTGATGTCGAGTAAGTATTTTTATTTTATAAGTGGAACGTTCACTTGAGACACCAGACCAGAATTCGTAGGCCACTGAATAGCGAAGGCCTTCCACTGGTTTAAAGTTAAAGACTAAGGTTGGTTTTTATTTGAATTGAGCTGAGGTTAACACCGCCGTCAGAGAATGATCAAACTTGATTGCATTTAACTTTAGGGAAGTGGATATATTAGTTTGGTTTGGTTTTGTTTTGTTTTTTTGGTTTTTTTTGGTGGCATTCTCGATTTCGAGCGTAGCCTATTGCCCAGCCAGAGTGAGCAACGTCCTGGGGAGAGAGCACATTTACAGGGGTGGACTCCCGTTTCCTTCCCCAACCGATAGTCTTTATATCGGGCTAGGCGGGATTCGAACCCACAACCTCTGGCATGTGAGTCCGATTCCTTAACCACTAGACGACGGCGGCTCTTTTGATTGGGTAGGCGTAAATAAATTGAAAGATTCCTAAACCACAGCCGATGAGAAAGAGAACTTTTAAAAGTTTTAAAAACAATTTAAAATTGTTGTGTGAGTGGCAAAAAATTTCTATTAAAATGCAGGAGTTTCAGGCCGACAGTCAAACCAGTAACTGAGCACGTCTATTATTGCATTATAAGTTTCTATTTAAACTTTAAAATTTGATATTGTAAGCTATTTAGAGGAATAATGCATCGTACGAGAACTTGTTTAAAAGGCCAGAGACCATAGTTTCATTCAAAACTGTGCTCTCAGCTAATGTAGCAAGATATGCTTACTTTACATTGCTTATTTTACATTGGTTAATCAATAACAGTTTATTGCAATTTTTAGAAATCTTTTCCTTATATTTGCTGCATCTTTTATTTGATCACAAATTATTGGCCAGGAAAAATCAGCATTTAGAAATTGTCACTTGTAAACTTTTGTTCTTTTGGAGTGATAGTAAAGCACATCTCCTATCATCAAGTTCTTTGAAAAAGTAGTGAAGTGCTTACTGTACTTCTACCTATTAACTCACTTTCTGTTATTTCTTATTTGCTTCCATCTTCTTTTATCATTTACTTTGTTCTCCACAAAATTCAGTTTTATCAACTCTTCATCCATTCAATATTTCTCTGCCATGTCTTCCCATTTCTACATATTAGCTGTTATCGCTCCACTTCCAGCCCCCTCAACCTTCCAAGGGCCTCCTCTCACTCTCTTCTCTGCACATGACTGAATGATCTCAGTCTCCTTTTAAGTAAACAATGCAACTGCTCTACTCAACACGATAGGGTGATAGGGGGCCATATGTAAGCTTTTTAAAAGAATGGTGTCAGTTTAAGTGTATATTCCTACTGTATTTTACACTCTGTAGATAACAGGCCCTGAGCTTTACTGGGGCTAGGGTGAGGTGGGGCCAAGGTGTGCTCCCAGATATCTTAGTCCTGATTCTTTTAAATAAAATTATTACTTCAATTTTAGTATTGAAAAACTCTTTGAAGATTACTTTTGCATTGTCACATGCCTTTTCCCCATTTTCTATTCATTGTGCCCTCCACCCTTACAACCCAGGCAAGATCAGGGGCTGGGACATTACAGTAACTAAAAATTCAATTTCAGTTTTACAGAACCCTTAATGGCTTAAAAATTGACTTGCAACATTTTATTTAGTGCTCAATAATGAATCATTTTCAATGTACTTTTTTGGTTAGTGTATGTTCATCTTGCATCAAGTGCCTGGTTATAATAACATTAAATTCCAATAAAGTGATGTTTTACATCACATGAGATTTTGTGTTTCACATCTTCGATAGCAGACAACTTCAATCACCTCTCATTGTAGTTTACACCTGTAGGGTTCGCCTTACTATTTCAGGAACAACATAGCCGAAAATCTCTTTGGCCAAGATCTTTTATTCATAATACCATCCTTTCACTGCTCCACAATATTTTATAATATGATAGAATTGTGTGTAATAAGCATGTCCTTTGATAAAATTTTGCCTCTGCGGGTATGATAAGAGCCATAACACTTTTATTCGCATTAGTTTTTTTTGCATGATAGAGAAGCACTGGATTTGTAATCAGCTACAAAATGCAGAGTTTACCATGAAAGTTTACCATGAAAGGTCAATGGACAATTATTGTGATCCTAAAGCCTATTCAATGTCGTCTGTCAAGATGAGACAGGACAATTTGGAAGTTTCAGTTCAAACTCACTGTTTCTCTAAAACACCAAAACTCTTGTTTCTAATGTTTTATTTTCTTACAATGTCAACCATCAGATTAAAATAAACTACAAATTGAACTGTGAACTTTAAACACCACACTTACACAGACTAACAAATATTAGTACTAACAAATGCTCTTTTCTTCTGAAATAGATTTTTAACCTTGAAATGGAAGTGGTTACATCTTTTGTCACAGAAAATGTGTGTATTTTTTGGTGGGGGAGGTAGGGACAACAGAGCTGCGGGACCACTAAAGGAGGCAGCAATCAAGAAAACGTTAGGAAACACTGCTCTAGACAGCAGAACCATGTCATCTCTTCAATCCTTTCTGCATTCACTCCAATGAATCTACTGACCCTGAGTCACTTTTGCTACTTCATCTTTTAAGTTGTTTCAAAATTCTTTCTCCTCCTGATCTGGTGCACATGCTGATAATTCGTATACTTAAAAATTGTGAACAAGCTTTCATTCAATGACAACCTAGATTTCCATTGTCAGATCATCAAAGGTATCAACTTCATTTCAACAGCAATCACAGCCATATCAGAAGTCATTAGGTTTCCAACTTGTATGATTTCCATTGTAAAGTAATAGATCTACCTTGATTTGCTTCTTGCCCTCTGTACCTTATCTCCTGCATACAGCACAATGCAGTCTCTTTCATCTCAGCATTTGAACCATCTCTCTGCTTCTTTGTACCAGGGTACCCACATTTACAGTACACACTTTCGCCACTACTCTCTGTCCTCTATCATGTAAGCTGTCACATTATACATATTTCTACACTATACTAGTACATACCAAGTAGAACTTTTACAAAAAACTTGTAGCCTTGGGTTAGTTAGAGTATGCTACAGATGAAACCTGAAACAAATGTTACCAGAGGAAGGTGCTTCAGCATGATTTTGTGATTCATACCGAACAAGGAAAACAAAATTTTGCTCTATTTGTGTGCTTCATTAACATCTGAGTGTCTTCTCTGTATTCTTTATTTTAGGTTTTTAATTATGTTCTGAATGCATATGTATTCAATGAACATTGTATTGGACGGTTCTGTACTAACAAATTGCTTAATTATGTTACTATGTATCGGATGATTGAATACAAATGGGTGGCAGGGCTATAAATGTATAGTGAAGCTCCCAATGCTTGCAACAATAAAAATTATTGTATGAAATTCAATAAAAGGCAATAATAAACATTAAAATAATAAGTTCTGTTTTATTGGACAATGACTATTTCCCCTTACATACTTGTTACCATGGTTACTCAAGCTAGTGACATTTGTGTTGTTCGGCTATAACCTCAGTTTAATCGGAGTGCTTA
>JAAAKL020014557.1:0-11889 GCA_010016065.2 Carybdea cf. marsupialis auct. non (Linnaeus, 1758)
CTGACGAAGAGCGGAAAGCTCGAAAGCTTTTTTTAATGTCTTGTTTAATTTATTGAATTTTATATTTTATATTTTTGCAAGAATCTTGGAGAACTGGAACCGTTGTAAAAAAATACATAACATTTAAAAAACAACACCTAGACTATATAAATATATATATATATATTAACGTTTTGTGCAGCGCCATGAATAACGTTTGGGCGATCATCGTCTGTTTACATAACTTCATGTATAGTACCCGTCCCCACGCACTTTTATAACTTGTACTTCTATTGAATAGATACGTAAATAAGTATATAAACGTATATGTAAATATAAATAAAAATTTATGTATAGATACGTATATATATATATATATGCGAATAACTTAAGAAGAAAGCAGAATCACTCGTACAAGTTATATAAAGCCAAAAGACAAGAAAGCTTAACTTCTTGTTTTATTTCTTTGTGTAAATCTCTATATACATATCCACAAAAATAAAGATTAACACTTCTACTGTCAAGAGTGCTCGATACATGGATGTAGAGCAATATAAGAGAAGACGAGAAGAAGAGAACAACTAAAGGAAAGCTTCTGGAAATTCGCTACTCAAAGTTTTATTTTTGCTGAAATCTTCAGGCGAATAGTTGTTCACAAAAACGTTTTGACAATCATATGCGACACTCTGCTAATTGACATAATTTCTAACAATGAATTTATCCCATGACGGCACTTAGATACAATTTCTGAACGCTTGTTGAGAGCTGATGCTTTGTCGGCTTTTAACAAGGCCAACTTTTCCTCAAGACATAAGATAAATCTGCCCCTACCGCCGCTGTAGAGTTGTACCTTCTTTTGTATCGTCCAGCGTATGTTGAAGTCTGTAGAGCGTGCTTTCAAGCGTGCATGTAACTTCTTCTCTCTATATACATATATATGTTTGCAAATATTTCTATAAAAACAGAACTTTGTAATTCATTGCAGTTGTCAAAGATTACACATGGTCCCCCTAAGCACAGCGCTTAAATTAATACCCCCACATAGATTTGTGATAGATACACATGCGCAAATAAATGTAGACATATATACATGTGGACATGTGTCATGCGGATATTGTACCGTTTAACAAATCCACCAACAAATTCGTTTACTTATTTATTTGCAGATTTATTTATTCACATACTGTTTTAAATAGTTAGTCGTGTGCTTCAAAGTTTACTACGTGTTTTTAATTTAGTTATGTCAATTGATGAGATTTTCCTATAAGTACTGTTAAGAATCAAAACAAAAGGCCACGTTGACATCGATTCTTCTACGTTAATGAAATTTGTGGGCCTAGGTATTAAAAAACCGTTACACGGCATCATTGATATCAAATGTATAGTTTTTAGCTCAATGCAATTTTAATGAACATTTTTACTGTGATTTTCGTATTTCTTTACATGGAAGATAAATTTATACATCCACACATAAGTTTTTTTGAGCTTGACATCTTGATTACAGGTGTTGGAAGGCTAGCCTACAATCGTAACAATTTATCACTTTCAATTTAAAAATGGCTACTGAGAGAACAATAACATAAATTTTCTCTTAACACTTACACTTTGTTTTCCTTGGCACCATTTGCAAAGAAGATAGTGTCATATTAATTGATTAGAAAGTCAAGGTCCGAAATTTAGTTCCACGCAAGTGTTAATTTCCTGGAAAGTGAAGGTATTGATGGAAAGTGTGATCGTCGGGATTGTTTTACAAATAATTAGTCTAGCCATGCTGAGTACGACCGTCTACCTGTATTATCTAGAAGACAATAAACCGTGATTAGAGAAGGATTTGTTTAATCATATTTAATTTCTTTTGATAATTACATTCCCGCCCATTTCGGTCATTAACACCATACTTTTTCAGACGTCTGCCTGTAATTGAACACTTTACTAATTTCCGTTTATTTACAAATTATTCTATATCTCACTTTTCGAGAAAACTCGTAGAACCTCCACCTGGTGTATGTGAAATAGCTACCAAGTAATTCGTCCTGTCCCAAGTGAAGTCTGGATTTGTTTCGGTAGCTTTCTCATGTTCCTTCCTCTATTACCTCCGGCAGAATGTTAAAGAATTTATCGTACATTACTATGAGATAAGCAGTTTCAATTTTGATGCTCTCCATGAACACGTTTTCTCTTCAACTTCGTGTACTGTTAGCAGAAAGCAAAGGACGATTCTTGTCTTCCTCAGCATATTCAAAAACTTTTTTGAATTGGGATTCATCAGGTTGCAAACTTCGGAAGATGTATCTTCTAATTGTAGCAGTTTTTCACTTTCAGAGGTTTTAAAGTATTGATATTTGGTACAAAACGTGAAAAATAAATAAGTGAAGTAACACATTCTTTCGTAAATGTGTTTTACCTTCACTCCCAGACTATTGCTTGTGACCAGTGTCTTGCGGCAACTTTTAGCAAAATGAATCCGTTAATTAACTTTATTCTGTGGAGAAGCACTCATAAATAAAATATTGCGATAAATGTCTGCTACGATTGACGGCAGTTTTTTATTTGGAATTTGTCTATTTAATACAAACAATCTTGTCGTCAACAATAACTCACAGCACAATTGCAGCATGATCAACAACACATCGAAACTTAGGCCTACATTGAATCTCATCTAAGTTATTTATTTTAAGAGATATTATCCATAGATAGCGAAAACCTTAGAATTGCAAAATAAAATTTCTATTTTGACACTAGACTGAGCCTACTTGCTCTCATATATACAGGAGCATTTTGTTGTAAGACTAGTTATGGAGATTACGCGAATTCTTCTTCCAAATCAGTTTCCAAATCTTGTTTTAGAATATTAACTTTTTGCTGTATGTATCACAAGGCTTTGTCATCAATGTAACCATCCAATTACGATGTCCTGACCTGGGATAAAATTTTTCCAAACCTTTATCGAAGATAATACATTTGAAAAGCTAGGATTCTTCTAGATAGTGAATCAGCCTCGTAATGAAGTACCAACTTGTTTACGTTTAACCAAGATGGCACCTGAACTTTTACAATGGTTCTTGTTGGTATCTTTTGCAGATGTGTAGTGTCTCTTGCATAAGTAGAGCCAACTTGATAAGGTGACTCTAAAACTCAAATTAAATCCCAATCTGATGTCCATGCAATGGACTACCATGCAATTTAATGGTACTTTGTGGTGTGTTTACATGAAATCAGTCGCAGTACATAGATGGAAGCTAATTTTGTATTATTGCAAGCTGTGTCCAAGATTTGCATTTTGTCTACAGAATACTGTTGTCTGCTCTAATTTTGCTGTTAGTCGTCGCTTGGTGATGATTTGAGTAGACCGGTGTGATAAGAATGCATACCTAGATAACGATTTCTAGAATATTACACATCAATCTCTAACTAACACTTTCTTAATCTTGACTCCTATTTATAAACTTTACCATATATCGATCTTAGATAGAAGCCGTATTTTGGTCTTTGTATATCCAAAGATGAAATTTGTGAAAGCTGGTTAGGGCCATTTACGCTATAGCTTCTTACGCCTTTATCAAATCCTTCTTCCATTATTCTGTAAAGGGAACATGGTACATCGAAGTAGATATTTTGGGAAACGTGATTAACTTTATCTATAGTTGTGTGGAGCTTGCGTGTATTTAATCAATTAAAGAAGTGAATGTTGGAGATATTCTAAATACCCATTACCACAGTTGGATCTAACGAACATGGACACTAGTCATTACGTCATGTTTCCAGTGAAATCTGAGAATCGGCCCGACAAAATCGTAGCGTGTAAATCCCGCTTAATCCTTCTCAAGCGACGTGGAAAAGTTAAAAAATTTATGTTATTTATGATAACTCCGAAAATCCAAAGTTCGAAATTTCGAAATTTCGAACAAATCATCTAATTCTGTCTCGGAAATTTCACTTTCAGGTTTTAATATTTTGAGCTCACAGTGGCGTATTTAAGGTCCGTTGGGCACTGGTCCCCTTTAAAAATTAAAGTGGCAAATTTGAAAATAAAGCAGAACTTAACAGGTAGTAGGATGTAACCATTATTTAGCCTAAACTAGAGTTAGTAACAATCATTTTTTCTATGGTACTGACACACAATAGCCTAACGAAGATTATTTTCCTTCAGTGCAACTATACATTTTACAAGACGGAGCTATTTTGTGTTGTGATTGAGCTGATGGTACCAAAACATTTCATATCACTACCGATCAGCTGAGGAAGCACTGGCAATTGTAACTTCAAGAAATACTTACATTTGTCTAAAAGGATAACAGTGGAAACAACAGTCACATGATTAGAGCAAATCACCCGAATCAACATTTCCATTTGTAGGGTAATTGTCTCCTGCTTACACACCCCCACGAGCTAGTACTGGTCCTTATAAATGATAGATTAAAAATATGATTAGTTTCAGGGGCGGGGGAAGGTAAAGCAGATTGGGGGGGGGCTAGTAGGCTGGGTTCAAAATTTTACTTTTTTCACGTTCCACTAAGGTGCCTTTGATAATTGTGTGGAAAGGTGTGCTTCCTGAGGTGTAACAATTGAACAAAGTTAGCAGATAAAACAATTTCGTGATGACATTATCCATTGTCCTAACGAAGCCTAAAAACCCTGTTTGAGTTAAAGTACATAAGCCAAGAAAATGAGAAAAAAGTGTTAGTCTTCATTGTTCTTTTGTCAAACTTGATTTTAAATGATAGTGGTGTAAAGGCATTAATAAAAAATGAATGTCAATTCATGTATCTGCTCTGTAAAAGAACGAGAAAAAACGAACACGAGAAATGCATCTGGGCAACAAAACATGGTGTTAAAGACAGAACTTTTCATTACGTATCAAACTGTGTGGCTTTGGGGGAAATGCTTTTAGAAACTTGGAAAAATTCTCTTGCATAGAATGTGGCAAATAATGCCTTTCTTGTTACATTTCCTTGACAAAATTCATTAGCAACATCTACCAAGTTTATATTGTCTGTCTTAAACTTATGGACAGCCAGTAGCATGCAATGATTGAGGCGATCTTGTTTTGAGGTAGGGCGTAAGTATGTACAGATTCGTCTCACTGCTGAAGCCGATCTTTCACTTGCAGCATTTGTTGCTGGTGCCAAGAGCCATAATCTAATCACAGTTTTCACTTTACTCATGAGCACTCGTAGAGGTTTGGATACGTTGCAGAAAGTGTCAACAACTTGTTTCGCGGACACAAGGTCCTTTTCATTGGAAAACAAGAAGCAAAATTTGTTGTGTGTCTCAAAATGCATATTTTGCTGTGAATGTGACACAATCAATTTCAATTTTGATAAAGCTAAAAAGTGGTCACGGGAAAAAAAAAATGAGATTTGGCAAATCTTGGGGGGCATGCCCCCTGCCCCCCGTCCCCTGTCCCTGACTTTACATTTCCACTCTGATTCTGGAACATTGCATCACCTTCCTAATATTGGCGGCAAACAAAAGTCAGTTTACAGTGCATCCAAAACAGAAATCTACAGACTTTTAATCTGACTGCTTCAGGTTTGTTGTCTGTGGTAGTAAAGAGTCTACGACCAAATACCAACTGAAGATAACATGGGATGCAGATAAAGACAGCTGTTTTAGTAATAGACCGTTTTCATAGCATAACTCGATTTCAGTTTGTGGGCGATGATGAAAACAAACTGTCTGTTTTCATGGGGCAAATAGACGGTGAAACAGATATGGGAAAATACTCCCAGACTTATCGAACAAATATTTTACTGCGGCGCTTAAAGCGATTATGCACAAAATAAACAAACAGCCTGTACACAACATTGCAACTCCGATCTGCAATTTGACAGGAGGGTGTGGTAAGATTTCGGCACATGCATGTTATTTCCATTGATCTCGAATAGACAGTTGGTATTTTATTTGCCTTTCTTGAAACACTTAGCTTAATGTACGTAAAATTCAAAGATACAAAGGGATAACATTTTCCTTGAAATTCAGTAAACTAATCAAACACGATGAGTATAGTTGGCAAATAAAAATATGAAGTAAGAAATCTTGAACTGACAAGGGCTGCCATGGCATATGTTGTTTTTGTAGGAAATAATATCTCTTATCTCAAGCATGCAAACCAAAGGAAAATTAAAAGGGAGACAAATAGACGATAAGCTCACACAATAACTTTACTTTTTGTTTTCGTCGCTGCTGTTTATTAGCAACGGAGGTCACCATGTGCACTGGCGGCGATGAAGATATACTGTGCAGGACAGTAGGCTTGTTGAACTAACGGAACACAAAATCAAAAGATATATTTTTGCCTACATAAGTTTATTTAATAGTGCACATAGTAATTTGTCGTTAATGAAGGTGGATCATATATGTTGTTGTCTGATCTCCTTTCCAAAGTCGTGACTAGAAATATTTTTAGTATCATTGAATATATCAAGTTTACCGGAATAATGTCAAGAATGTTTAAGAGCCAACTGTTACTTTTCCACTGTATTCCATTATAAGCCCAATAATTTAAAAGTTGAGCAAAAGGTATTCCCAACCACTTTTAATTATAGAAAGAAGAGAAATAATGGGAGCCCTGTACACAAAAGTACTAGTCGTTTAACCTATTTCAGCACCCTCCTAATTCTAGCCCTACCCGGGGACGATTACACTCCTCCACGACCCCAAATATCGATCCTCTTATTTCATAATTTTCTGTAACCTTTCATCCTCTACTGTGTATAAAAGTTTCTATATAAAGTACCTTTCCTCTTCCCCGTCTTGGAAAATTTTACTGTTCACATCTACGTGTTCTACATATTTTTACCATTCTTTGCATAAGCCCACACAAATGTTTACCGTTCCTTCTCACCACCTCAAACAAATTCTGAACCAGAGTTGAAATAATAGAAATGTCGTGTAATTCATGAAAACAGAGGATACAAAATCCAGTATACTAGCCTTAACAATGGTTGTAGCAAACGTGCCCACTTTTGCCACAGTTTTGCCACATATGTATCCCATGGATAGATTTTGTTTATCTAGCCTCAGACCCCTCACTTTGGGAACCGTTGTTACAGTTCTGTTTCATTTTGGCACTGCTTTGTCAATGCCATCATTATTTTCAGCTTTTTCTAAGCAGTAGATTTTAAAGAGGAAAGAGACAATTTAAACAAAATAAAGAATCCGCGTAAATCAAGTCCATAAACTATCCCAACGGACGTTTTGATTTAACACACAGAAAAGGCAAAGTGTTTGAAACCAATGAAGAGGGAGAAGTAGCAAGATTTGCATCTTGCACAAATTTACGATGTTTGGAGCAGATTCAGCTAGTACGTTTGAGATATTACTTAGTTAATAATGATAGAAATGAAATCAGTACTAGGTACAATGGAAAAAATATTTGGTTTAGCTATCATTCCAAAGAATTCTTTGATTGAAGATATAGTATGATTGAGAAAAGCGTGAGGCTTATGGTTACAAGTCACGCCACACACCTTTTGCCATGCTTCGACATTTGCATTAGCAAGATAAAATGATATTCCTCTTATAATTCTTTTTTAATTCTTTACTCTATCTTGATGTTGATAGCTGATAAGACGCAATTAATCCATGATATTTGAAATGAGAAAGATTTGACCAGATCAAACAGCAAAAAACCGTACTTGTCTTTTATCATGTAGTGCGACCCAAGTCTTAATGAATGGATGATGTATCTGATGTATATAATGATTAACATGCATACTTTTTATGTCGCATTTTGGAAACTAAGAAGTTTAACGTTTTACTGGTAGTGCTAGATGAATATGGAAATTTCAACCTCAAAATTTCCCCAAAGTGCCATTTACATACCGCACTTTGGAAAGTTTTAAATACTAAAATATCCCCATTAGTCAGAAATACAGATTATTGTTCTAAACAATTTATGAGATACTTACAGTTAGCGTAAAGCTGGTATATATCACAATTTTCATCATTTAACACTTTTTCAATCAAAGCGTTCACATTGTACAACAAATAAGTTGTAACACTGTTAAACCTTGAAAGAAGGAGGCTAAATTTGAAACCTTCTTGAGAATAAGTTTTAGCTGTATACCATTTTTGTTACCCTTAAATTTACATGAATCTTTAGATTAATATCTAAGTATTCACAAAAAACTATACCGTATTAAGTGTGACGTACGAAATGGTCGTGCAATACTGGAAAAGGCATTCTAGAACCACGTGAGCAAGGAAACCTTAGTCCTTCCTTGTCCATTCATGCATTTTGCTTTTATGTGCAGTGGTTTCTCCATTACCCTTTGGAGAGATGTATGGCTAGTAATCGAGGCTAACCGCTTACAGCTCTGACGATAGCAAAAACGATTTGTTCAAATTATTACGTTTTTACAGCTGGTCTAAGTTCTCAGGTGATACCTAGTCATGCTACGTAAATTAATAATGCAGTGCGATGTTAATGAAAGCAGGGCAGATAATAATGGAAGCATTTTAGCATTTGATTGTAGATATTGGGTTAGCAGGGTTAATTTCCCAATGAAGAGTTCCTTTTGATAGACAGGGACAGCATAAAATGTTTGCTGTGCTCTTTCCTGTTCATCGTAGCCCAATCTCCCGCTTAATTATTTAACCTTCCTCTCATATTACTGTTTTAAATACTAGGGGTTTAGTGCTCACTCCTTAAACTTTAATACTTTTACAACTCGTATAAATCTTCATTTAGTATCGGGGCTTAAAAAAGGTAAAAGATTTGGCACTTTATCCCCCGCCCCCTTTAATTTCTGTAACAAACATATTTATACCCTCATTATTATATGTTGTCATATCCCCACAGTCCTCATTCTGCAACTCCTTTCCTAAACAAGGTGGCTTTTCGTCATTCAGTGGCGTCATTAAAGGCGTTGATCCAAACGAGATGCGAACTACCAGGTGATAATTTGTAAAATCTGCCCAAATATAACCCTCAGAGGCATTGTTGAGTTCGTTTTCTATCGACTATCTTACTTTACATGGCCTATGTCAACATAAAAGGTTTTCATGGTGAAATTTTTGCATGGACTCTTTCTTGTATGTAACAAAATAACTTGAAACCTTTTAAATTAAGTCATACTTTTAAAATCAAGTGTAATCTGTACATTTTGATGGCATTTTATCCAATAGATGTTGAACACTTTTTGGTAAGAAGAGCATCATTGCTCTTCCGTCCCCTTCGACTAGCAATGATACCCATTGCATGAGTTTAACTGAAAATACGTTCTGGATCTTACTTGTTAATGATCATTATTTCTAAACAGTCTGGCGAAATCTGATTAGCATTATAATTAACAACAAAAGGACTGTGCTAGAAATTTCCTTTAAACTTTAATGATACGAAATTTATTAGAAATGATGATTTAGAAATCATATTATGCGGCGATAAAGGTGCTAATGGAAATCCTTTGTATTTCGAGAAAGAAATCAAATTAAAAACATAAAAATTCAACACCTCTTTGCAAAAACGTTCGATTCATTTGATAATCAATTGTACATAAACACTAGATTTATTGAAATTTCTATTTATCAGGTGTTGGCAAAGAAACCTACCCCTTTATTTTCTTCTGATGATTATCACCATCATAGACCAGCCCTCGTCTTGATTTTCGTACTTAAGTGCGTACAGGCAGCAAATGAACACAGCTTCACAAATCTTTGAGATTGATTACGTTGACTTCATTTATATTTCTTTCAACTGCTCATCATGTATCTCATAAGGAGAGACTCTGCATCTATGGTAAAGGAACCAATTTCCTCTTGCTGCACTAAAAACTGCTTCGATCATCCCCGACTGCAGTCAAGGCACTCAGCACAGAGATTAATGTACGTTCCGAATGAGATGATCCACGGTCGGATGATTCCAAGTATGGCCGCTAGTATGAGATACAGAACACTCCTACACAATTCACTATGCAGACAGAGTCATGTATCATCGCACATATTAAAGGAGAGACTCAACAATCGAGGCTTGTGTAAACTGCAAATACCGGTCGAGCAACAGCTTACTTGGAGATTAAACCAAAGAAGAGGTAAGTGTATTTGGCTTCGAAGCTCATTATAGTTCTGTAATTTGGCAGTGGGCATACTTTGCTATTAGTTACTTGTCTACGAGATGCATTTGTTGTCCATATTTATGCAAACACGTGACTTGACGTGTTTCATCGCTTATACTTGTCTTCAAATGTAAGCCCTGTAGCTTAACAGAATAGAAAATTGAGACTACTGGTTGTCACCCAGAAATCCTGTTCTGGTAGCTCGGCATGTCAGCCACTTGCTCACTTGAACAACCATCGTTGTTATCATTCAAGCCTCTTATTTTTAACACTTAAATGGGCACTTTTCCCAACAAGCTTTATAAAGCAACTATATATAGTGTCTATGCTTTGTCAGCTTTAAACTATAACATATCTTTCCTTGGGTGCTATCAACAAACAGCTTCAAAACTGCTATTTTTGTAGACGGTTTTCCAGAATGAATCTTTTCAAAGTTCATTTACTCTTTTGTATAGGTTTGGTGGCTCTAGAAACAGAGAAGAGACCTCTAAAGTCACATCAAAAATACAGAACTACATTTTCAATGGAGCAAGTAGCAAAGTTAGAGGAAGAATTTCAAAGGCAGCAATACATTGTGGCCAAGGACAGGTTTATTCTGTCTAGAGAGATTGGAATTAGCGAATTGCAAGTGAAAGTTTGGTTCCAAAACAGAAGAATCAAGTGGAGGAAACAGCAGCTTGAACAGCATAGTGACCAATTTCACGAGAGAATTTCCAATGAAGCTAATGAAGGAGACGTAATTACGAAAACAGAGCAAGAATGAACAGTCTTTGTCGGAGATACCAACAGGAATTCCCTTACGAATGTTTCAACTTTTGCTCAGCGAATCAGATTCACAGGGGCAAGATTATGTGGGCAGATAAAACGGAGCTACTAATTTCGAGTTCACCTTAATGAGCGTTCCAGATAAGTAATAAGTAACACTGATGTTACTTTGAGAATAAAAAAGTACATTCTTATTGGAAACGTCGAAACTTCTAAGCTCCATTTGAAACTTTTTTGTATGTCCTAGTGGTGGTTATAAACACAATATCTCTATTTATTATAAAAAATATATATTGAGAAACAAAGAACTTCTCTGAAATTAGAAGCGATGAGCTCATCAGAAGTAAGAATTGTAAATATTGAATTTGTAATTTACAGAAAAAAGGAATAGACTGAATCGAAGCTCTGTGTTATTCGTTGAGTTACGGCTTTCTTTGTATGAAAAAGCCTCAAAGACTGATGTTGATATTGCTCAGAGAGACATCGAGGGCAAGTAAACAAAAGGGCTTAAGATTGCAATGACAGCATTTGGTTAGGTAATGGTTGAGTCAAACAGCAAAATTAAAAGATTCCCTAGCTTCATTTTTGAGATATAGACAGGATGTTGATCGCTGTATGCTTAAATTTTACAAAATTGCAGCTCTCAGAAATGAAAAGTTAACGAGCATTTGTATAACGTGATGGGTACCATACACTTCAAATCGTAATACCCGATGTTTGCGAGATTTTGCCGAAAGGTAAGATGATTTGGTGAATTCCAAAACTGTGACATGAGCAACTACAGTTTAGCAACGAGCATCATTTTCTGAAAGAGCTCCTAGTGACAGATGAAAGTGGGATATGGATTGTCTCTTGATATGAAACTTTCATTGTGCAGAAAGATCTTTAAGAAAAGAGAGTAGCTTTCAGATATATTTCAAAGCAAAAGGGAATGGTTCAAGAATGTTTTAAGGCAAAATATTCTGCTGAAAATGTATCTTTTGAAAAAACAAAACTGAAACAGAAGACTATACCTTTACGTGAGATATCGTATTATGGGATAGGGCCAAAAACGTTCCAAACGACATAATACATGGAGTAAAGCTGA
>JAAAKL020014558.1:0-11889 GCA_010016065.2 Carybdea cf. marsupialis auct. non (Linnaeus, 1758)
ACAGGGCTTCCATTGATAGCAGCTAAGTTAGTTTTTAGCTGAAGGAATCACCCTGTATAAACAATGTAATGTATGTATGTAAACAATGTAATGTATGTATGTATGTATTAGTACGAAAATCCATTTTCGTTTACATTATTTAAATGCCAGGCCGTTGATCTGACATTAAGAGCACTGTGGAAACTTCTTTGTGATGAGCATGCCAAATCAAAGAGTGTAGAACACCTACAACTGGGGTTGTTTTAATTGAAAGATCTCAAAGCAAATTATACTACCCCCTTAAGACATTTGAAGGGGGTGGTGTAAGAAAACTGTGCTTGGTTAAAGATCAAGCATTTTCTGGCTTTGATTTTGTTCTTGTTTTTGAATTAAGAAAGACTACTGTCTTTATTATATAATTTATTGCCTTCAATATACAGCTAAATTAGAAATGTTTGCTCTCAGCATTACATCATATATTGCCTTTAACTTGCAGCTCAATAACATTAAATGGGATAATACAGTGTAAATAGTCTAAATATATGATTTTTTGATATATAGAATGGATATATAAAAGTAGATAAGTGCACTATAGATTTCTTCAGGGACTAATGGGATCAAGTGGATAGTTTGGGAACTACTGATTTAAAACAAAAATACTGATACTGAATCATGTCATTTAAGTTTTGTCCAAAACTGACCATATGTTCGGCAGCATTTTCAACCAGCATATGCACTTAACTGAACCGTTAGGTGTTACACTACTTCTGCTATGATTCTGTACTATATTACACAATTGACAAAATATCCTTGATACAAAGTATATCAAAGTACATTCACTACCTTTTGAGCTTGTCTAAGCTGGTTAAGAAGCTCCTTCTGGTTCTCCTGCCATTTGACCTTGTAGTCAGCAAGCTATTTGAATGAAAAAAAGGAAAACACAGAATGTAAGGTGGGTACTGATTAATTCATTCCTGCTTATTGGAATAACATTCTGATAAACAAAAGTGGCACTCTGTTCCTGCATGTCCACAGTGTTATACAGTGTGTCATTATTCAAAAACACAGAACATATCATAATAACACTTATCTACTTATGATTTGGTACCAAATTTATGCTAAAATCCAATATAAACCATTGCAATATATATTAAGGGAATTCACTGCTAGCAAGAAAACATGTAAGCATACTAATATATGGAACTCCTACCTGCTGCAACCCACAACCAACTGCAAATATCCTCTATTACAAAACTGTCTTTGAGCCAGTTGATATTTCTGGCCAACTTTTTTGGGGAAATAGGACTATAAACATTTGATTAAGCGATAAAAGTTCTCAAAGATTATTCAGCTATGTCAGCAAAAGACCAAACGTTATCATTCTGGTGTACATGTCCTCTTCTCACTTAAAGTCACGACTAGCTTTGCAAAATTAACATAAAGAAAAAGCTATAGAGTAGGTCAACAATAAATGCAAACAAAAAGAACAGTTGGGTCTTCTTATATCAATTTTGGTACCTGCAACTTTTCTTTTGTTCTCTTTAAGTTATCCAATGTTTACATTTTAATATCTGGGTTTATTCCCAAATATTACCAGACCTTAGAGAAACGTATATGACAGATTTCTATTTAAGTTACAGTTAAAAGCATGGAACTCTGACCATAAAAGCAAGTATCCAATGGTCAAATAATTTCCCTGAGAACAAATAAATGCAGATCTTTTGTTGCTAAAGGTAGATTCAGCTGCTTTTCAATTATTTGCACAACTTTAAGACCAACATGTGGTGCTTGCTAGAACATGGGGACTAAACATACTGGGTTTATCAACTTGTATAATAGGCATTTAGTAGCTTTCCATATGCCAACTGCACAAAAATATTTAGCAGATAACAGTGAGATGTGGTTGAGACCTCTAGTAAGTTCCTAAATATAGGAAATACAGTAACACTGTGATAACATAGAACATGCCTGACAAAATCTCCAGCATCCAAAAAAGCATTGAGCTCTTTCACTGATTATAGTTGTTTAATAGTTGAAAGCAAATGAGTGTAGGTCAACTGTTTCTTTCTTTCTACATTTCTAGCTTTGAAATGTAAAAAATGTATTATATTACCTCTTACAAGGGAGGATCAAAATCAGGGGGACACACAACCACTCAAACCTCAAATATTGAGTCATGCTAAGTAACTACAGTGAGAAGTAAAATTCTTAGTATATTTTCCAAGACTCCCTGCAGGAAATCCAACATTTCAAAAACTGATAGAAATATATTATACTAAATATTTGGTAGAAAATGTATTATTTGCATTTGTCATACTAACCTGTTGAAGCTGCATTTTCATTTTATCATGTTCTTTTAACTTACTCTTATCCTCAAGCCTCCTAGCTTTCAGGGTGTTAAGTTTCTCTTCAAGGTCAAGAACAGCCTTTTCTTTTTCAATCAGTTTTCTCTGCAACTCAAGAACTTCCTCCGAAGCAATCCCTGATCTTCCACTTGGCTGTGATGAAAGTGACAATGGTGATGGGTCTTCTGGTATTTGTGATACACTAGGTGTCATGCTCTGATCAGGAACTGCACTTACTGTTGCAGTTGGGACTGTAGTTTCTGATAGAACCTGTGGGGTAGGTGTTGCACCAGATGGCATAGGAGTTGGAGCTGGCTTTGTTGCTTCTTTCTCTTTAGGAGCTGGGGTACTTCTTGCTGGGGTTGTTGTTGATGTGTCATTATCATCTTTAGCATCATCACTTGTCTGTATTATCAAAATAAGCAAATTTACTAGAGTAAAAGCACTCAATAGTGGTCTGAAGATGCCATTTTTATGCTGCTCCCCCCCCCCCCCCTGAAAGGAGCTAGGGCAGTGCCCATGTACAGGGACTTGTTACTGGAGAATAATGTATGCATACTTTAAAACTGACATCACCAATGGCCCTTCTAGAAATTGAACCCCAACCCTCTGGAACTGAAGTCAAGGAACTTACGCACTACAGATTCATCCCTTGGACCTAAATGCAAATGATGCACCTTTATGACTTAGACTCCCTACAACTTTCTGCTAAAGATCAATGCCTGTGGACTGGATACCCCACCTGACATCAACACTAGCCCAAAGCATATCTAATTCTCACCCTCTGAAATGTAAGCAAGAGAATTGTCTGCTAAAAAATGGTGGCTTGATAAATTTAATACACCTTATGCAAATTTAGGCCTGTATATATAAGTTATGTACTTTGAAACAAATTACTACAGCACGGTTGACATGAGTATAATATCTCAGGTTCAATTCCTTTTGCACCTCTCCCTTCCTATGTATATATATATATATATATATATCTATGAGCAATAAATCTGTGAGCAAGGTAATTTTACGAGGACTTTTCAACAGTAAGAATTCTTGTAGGCTGTTTTTACCCATCGATGTCTTGTGTCTAAACTGAGGCTCAAATTGCCACAACAGGACGTAACCCTTGTTAGCCACACAATAAAATGTGCAGTAAACCAGTGCCACAGAGAATATCCCAGTGCAATAAGTATTACAAAACCAAAGGAACTTCCTTTCATTGAGACCATTGGGGACAAACATGTTAAGTTTATGATGCCAAAATGACTCCTTCTCTCTCAATGTGGCCTCGATATCATGTTGATCTATCAAGAATAGAGCAATCTTCCATTTGGTTATGTCCTTCTTGTGTTCAAAAACACTGGCTTGGGAAACCATTATTGGCATTTTCTGATTTCTGCTTGAAAAACTTTCGAAAATGTGACTTATAATCATTGAACCTTGTTCTGAACACATTTTTCATGCTCCCTATTTACTGCATGCCACAGCATTTAAACTGCAACAGATAAACAATACCTAAACTGTTACAGTTGAGGTTATTGCATTGCACATCATAAGTTTGATTATAATCTCTACTCCTAACTGTTTCTGCCTCCACAATGAAAGGGCAAACCCCACAAATTTTGCACCCCTTATAGCCTGTGTAACCCCTTCCTACAACACATTTGACCTTTGCTCTAACTAATTTGTCTCTTGTGGTTTAAGCATTTCTAAAGGCTACCAAAAGGTTTTGTATAAAATACTTTCCTGTGCTCTTCATCACTTCCTGGTTTATTAAGGTTACTGCTAACAATTGAAAACAATTTCCTACTTAGTGTGGGGTGAAAACTTAAGACCAAAACATCCCTAGAAGGTTTATCGGACCTAGGACAAGAAAGAAACAAGTCCCCCCTATCCCTACTTCTCGCATGGTCAATCTGTTCCCTAACTAGGCTCTTGGGGAAGCCAAGGTTGCAGAGCCACTTTTCTAACTCTATAGAATAAATAGCTTATGTCTGCCTACAGAGTTACACTTTATAGGAATGTTGCAATCTATAGATAGGTTTTTGAATATTGCAGCTTCACTAACCGAATATATACCAAATAAGACATTTTGTGATATAAGGCATTAAACTAGGGGGTTAGGGTGGTCATTATATGCAGAGACATGAAACAATTTGGAATATGAAGTAGTAGTAACTTGGAATATAGTAAACTAGCATACTAAAGGCATATACATATAGCATTTTCTTGCTGAAACTCAATCCACATTTAGTAAAATGATAGCCATAACAATGGCACAAAAAATACATGTCAATCGCCAAGGTACAAGTTCTCTACAAGCTTTAAGATATATTAACTTTTTGCTAACGTGGATTAAGGAAAAGTATCACTGCTTAAGTATAAATTCAGTCTACATATATATATACATCTATGTAAATAAAATGACTGGAATATTTCTTTACCTTATCTTTTGCAAAACCTGGTCTCAATAATCCCCTTGATCTTGGAGTTTGTGATGCACTGCCTGGTGTAGGTATACCACTATGTCCTTGTGAGGGAGTACCACTTGGTTTTGGTAGACCTGATTTCTGGGAATGGACTATATCTTGCAAAACGTTTAGCTGTGATTGTCGAATAAACACTCCATGATTTGATGGACACTCAAAATATTTTTTACCTTGCACTGCAGTGAAAGAGGAATACCAAGCTATTACATGCTGGCTCTATATAAAGCTGATGAATTGATGAATGCCATGAAGGAAAAGACATTGATACATCATGTAGAAAGAACCAGTTTTGGCTGTAAACCCTAGATATCTATATACCTACGGGACTCAGCAAAAATATGGCAGAAAGCAAATTTCATCTTTTATTGTTCTCATTTACAGAATATTTAAGTATGGGTTGGCTGGGCCAGATCCCCAGTTGTGTCTAACCTACTGAAACTATAGTGAAGCACATCCTTCCCTTTCTCTCCTTCACAATAAAGGAAAATATTTGAAAATTAGAATCTTGAAAGAATTTACATGATAGCATAGCTTAAACTAGTTTCAAGGAAATACCATTATTACTCATACTTTCAATAGGTTGGACTTCTATAAACCTTTTAGTCCATGTGGAAACTTAACTACATATAACACAGTGAAGTTGAAGGCTATGACTATAAAGCTGTATGAAATCTTTCAAGGTTAAAATTAAGGGGAAAGAATATTTTATAAATTATATGTATGTATATATGTAATATAATATAATATAATATGTAATAAGTTTCCATAACAGTTGGGAGATTTAAAGTTTACTTCCTGTTTTCTGCCTCCTGGTTTAATACTTGTCTTAGTTTTTGCAATTTTCTCAATTTCTCAACACTTACAGAATCTCAAAACTCTTTTCAATCTATTTTTACCAAAAAGTTTAGATAGCATACTTGAAGACAAAGGATTGGGACTGTGGTATACTGTGGCACAGTTTACTTCAATATCACATGCAAATACTGATAGATTGCAGTGGGAGACAGTTACTTATGTTAATGATTTCACAACCTCTTGTAGTTTGCACAATTGAAAACGAAATCTCTAAGATGTCTACGTAAACAATGCAACAGTTGATGTTGAACAAACATTAAATTAAATAGGAATTTTCAGAGAATTGCATTAGAATCTGCTTAACATCAAAATGCATTAATCATAGTATATGGGTGAAACAAAATGAATGAATCAATACAACGTGTTTGATGAGTAAACAGTTACTGTATACTATCAATATCAAGAATTGTACACTGTATCTTAATAGGCTACATTATAACTCTATAGATCTTGGCCTACATACATAATTTAGACCTAGTTTTCTTGCAAGGTATAACATGCTTTGGAAGGTCGAGTCGTTCTTGAGTAGGCCTATCTAGTCATGGCACACATATTTGGGCCAAGTACGGAACATAAACTTTTGAATAAATAGCAATGGCCTACTTTAACGAGGTTTTTTTTAGGCCTTGATTCCCTAAAACGAAGATGAATGCCAATGGTGGTCAGTATACTAGTATAGTTACTATACTGACACCGTGTTAAGTTACTGAGACTGTGTTAAGTTACTGATTTTTTAATGGAAACACTTGTGCGATAAGTTCGAATGAGGTACTTTAAATGCTGCCTCTATTTCAACTAGCACGGACGTTAGAAAAACTTCATGGATCATGACAAGCAATGACAAACAACGCCTGCTAAACATACCGTAACAGGTGTGAGCAAGCCTACTTTTTCTCCAAGTCCATCTTAACTTCATCAAGAATTGAACAACATCAGTTGCTCTTACCTGTTCCGTCGTTCTTTCCTTTGGGCTCGTCAAGTTCTACACCGATCCATTTTCCTGTTGAAAATGCAGTCATTCCGATGTATTTCACAGTGCCAATCAGACCTTTCCCTATTATCTCCACTCGGGTTCCGACTTTTACGGTCTTCCCTTGGTCTGGTGGTGGCGACGGCGTACTCGCCATGATTCCACCTCCTTAGTACAAGGACTGGCACTTAAATCCGGGAGTAACTCAACTTAAGGTTTGGAACTAAGATTATTGTGCTTTACGAGATAGACCTTTATTTGCTTGAATGTATTTTCCCATATTTTGATCACTCTGTTGCTTCGTCCCAGCCTTGAAACGACAACCCTGTCGAGGCTAGAAAATGGCCTCGATTTGGAATCTCAGCTACGAAGGTGCATGAACAGTGAGGAGAAAGGCGAAAGGAAAGACTGCCATGCCCTTCACATCTCGAACTTTTCAAGCAGTATTTTACATCATTGACCTACGTCTCAGCTAGCTCCTGGCTACTTGCCAATAAAGAAGGTGTTGTAATAAAGCTTTATTCGATTGGGGGGAGCAGGATAAATGAAAATATGATGAGTAACAGCTAAGAAAGAAAGCAGCAAGAATGAACAAGAAAACATACCTTGGTCTTTAGATCATCCCTCTATTACTGTCCTATTTATACATTTATTCAAATATTGGGTGAATTCCAATCAAAAAACTGAGCATTTAGGAAACCATAGTATAGGGGCATTTCCTCGCAATGGTCTTTGTAACCCCAAGATATGATGAAAGACTTGTTTCGAGATATACAAATAAATAGGTCTGTAGCTTTTTCCTGGGCACGTTTCAGTCAAAGGCTAGCTTTACGATTTCATTGTTAATCTAACCTTTAAGAATATTGATCTTGAATATAACAACAAGACAGATAGAATGGCAGAAATATAAAAAACGTTGGGCCTATTTTGAACATTGCCAACAGATACATGCTCGTCGGGGCACAACTGATCGCCCACCAAAACACAATTGTTTGCTTCATTGGGTAATACAAATTAAGGTAACATTGTGTGATTGCTTCCTTACGTGAAAACCTGCAAACAAGTTTTTTAGTTGCTCGCGTGGTCAACTCATGGTAGCTTGTAAAATTATTAGATGTTGAGGATATATCTATGATTGATGTACAAGAATAAGAATCCGTTTCTTACGACTTCCTTCTTCGTATTTAAGTGTTAAGTCCTTCCGTAGTGTATAATGTTTATTTGTTCCTTAATTGTCCATCTGTTGTAATTGGTATTTCCCTCTTGAAGTGTTGCTTTACTTGTAGTCAATGTAAATAAACGTTTTGCTGCCATATAGTTTGTGCAGATGACTGCATGTAAAGCTGAATGCCAGCAGTCACACAAGAATGTAAGGTAATCGTCAATATGAACTTGGGTAATCTATGAGAGTTACTTCTACTGTAATCCTTGGATTAATCTTTAAACAGGGTGCCTGCTTAAGTTCTGCTATGCCGTATCCACTACACATTTATCACGTTCCCTGGGCAGTTATCCCCACCAAACACCCTCTTTACCCTTATGTTTCCAGAAGATCATATTGAGGCATAAATCCGGCCTACAACGGCTATCCTGAAGATGTGGTCTACTTAACCAACAAGGTTAAATTATCGTAGTATCCCAGTGAAAAACCTTACGGAACTAAAAAATTACCCCGTTTATTTAAAACTACAATGACTTGGCAAAGCTACGCTTAGCAATTGCAGCATTGTTGTATACTCATTTACTTGTCAGTGTGAGGTTTGCTATGTTGGACGCAAGGCTTTGAGGTTAGTTGACAGAATTAAGCACCATTCTGTATTCTCTAAGCATCAGCTCCTGCAAGGTAACAACCACCTCGGATTTCAAAAAGGAAAAAACACTATTTAGCAATGTGACTCTGCTATAGGGCAGCACTTGCTTGAAAATCTATACTGTGCTAAGATATACACGGATGACCGCTTTCGTATAATAAGCAAAGCTATGTCTACTTTTCACTTGGCCGTTCTAGAATCCGTCCACATCAAAGCAAGAAAAACGTTGCTTTGTAGACAAAATGAAGTTGTCTTTTCATTAGGACTCTTTGTTTAACCATTCTGATTGGCTCCCTTTTCCAATTTCTATTCTGGCAATTTTATATATTGAGGAGTCTCAGACTAAAAAACGTTAATTGCTCTGTACCATCAGTAAACATTTTACAATGCACACAGCACATAGTAATCAGTTTCCACAAAAGACTTGCAAATAGAAATTTGCAAAAAGAGAGAAATTTATTGATATGATATTGATGTCAATGATATTACAAGCCATGCTTAAAATCGAAACATTAAGAAGATCTGTAGCAACTTTACTGGTCTCAGGAAAAATTCGTATGAAGTTTGAATTTTATCTCGTACAGGTGTTTTGGCCATTGTTGAGGTATATGCATTGTAAAGTTAATGAACTTCGCACCGACAAGAAATTGTAATACAATTTGGCGCATTGCAGACGATGCAATGCATACGCAATTACAGTCTGCAGTGGATTTTAAATTGTTTATTTTTGTTCATTCCAAAACCTGGGCCATTTTAAAAGTATATGAATAATATAAATAAATATATAAATGATACTTATGTAAATAAATAATAAATATAAATAATCTAGATGATATATAAAAAGCCTACATTCTCTTGGAAATCTAAAATCGTACGCACGATACCGTTGATTATATGAAATATTAAGATTTTCAGTAGTTAGGCAAGACAATTTTGTATGAGACGATCAGAGGATAACAAACCAAGGACTTAACGACAGCATGTTGGAGGCGCCTTTTATCAGCAAAAGAAAACACAGCCTTAGTCTACCACTCATATGCACCAAAATCTACTTTAAAATAATCTGTGCATTTGACTGTCGACTGTTTGTCAACGTCCCAAAAGTAGGAGAAGTGGTTCTGTGGAGCGTCTCCTGCTAATGCCACATACTTGCTCCCGTCGGGTTTGCAGTGGAAATTTTCACATTGATGGCCGAACAATTCAGTTTGTACGCTTTGAAACTTGCTTCTCAGATAGAAAAACTGGTCATCCATACATTATGCACAGATTCGAAATTCGCATATCCCAACTAGACATTCCCGATTTCCTGACTAAGATATATGCTCCAAAATATATGCCTTGTGATTGAGCTCTGCCTGATGTTTTGAAAGTATGTCTACTGCATTCTCAAACACGAATCAACTGTAACTTCATGCCTTGCACTAACTGCAAATGCAAATGCTACTTCGGGAACTTAAAAAGTGGATTAAAAGGGCACACTATTCCGTCAGATTGTGGAAAATGTTAGCAGGTGGAGTTTTGTTTATCTTTTGAGTTTTATAGACGACGTATATCTTTTTACAACTATTTTAGTCTGATCTTTATCAACCTCTCCGTCTGCACAATAATTAGCCTCATTGGTAAAATAAATGTTAAATATCCATAAACAGTTCGAATCAAGAGGAAATGTCTTCACTTATAGTAGTTTACAACAATCTTAATCAGAGAAGATCAAACGACTATAATGATCTACCTCCGGTATCATGTTATCAGGTATGTACATGACCGTATTTCTACGAAGATGGCGCCCGATATTGTCACTCCCTTTATCTGAAAAAATATGTTCAACTGTTTTTACTGAAAAAACAATGGGAAGATTCTCTGCATTACAACCTAGTATACCTCAGCAGCTTTCACTTACATACATCTCAAAGTCCGATTGAGTATATTACTTTGCGTACCTCACGAACCGTTGCAGTTTTACGGTTACCTTAGACGTGACGGTGACACTGTTCTCCATGGGCAACGGTTTACTAGGTTTTCAGAATGACTAAATATGTTGGACAGAATATGCACTTCATTTGCATATCTAGAGCTTCCTTGTATTTTACTAGAAGTAGGAAAGCTGGATCATTTGTGGATCATTGATCTCTATAGGGCTAAAGCACTCGATGTGCAAAATAAACTTCAAGAAGAACTGATAACATTGCAGAATGCAGTCCAGGAAATGTTTTTGCCGTGATGGTTATGGAAAATTGTGGATCGAAAAGCGGCGCGCATACGCTCATGGCGAGGAGCAGAAGCTTTCATTACCGTATTCCCGACTTCGTACCTTCCTACAGAGGATTCAGCGATGTTGAACATCTCCACACGAAGCAAAGCGATCGTTTGGACACGACCACGAAAAGCGTTGCGGTCGGGCGAGGCGATAATAGACTTTCATTGTAACTAATATCACTTGAACTACTGAATTGAGTCTGCTCAAGAATAATGCGCCTCGATATAATCCAAAAATAGATATACGTGAAACTCAACCTTTGTTATTTGAACCATTTAATAGGTAAAGTATCGAGATTAAATATTATACTAGCAGGTCACCTACCAGCGATAGGTCAGCCTCACTCAGTAAAACTTCTAACGGGCTTGCGGGTGTGCATACCAAATTCTGAACCCTTACTTAATAATTCGATTGAGTTCGGGCCTACAGTGGAGAAGTCCTGCCTGGAGATCAGCTCCGGCGTGGCTCATCTTTCGTCATCGGAATTCCATGGGTCCAAAGAGGTCACCGCCCGAATTTTGCGAAGATCCGTAAAGAAATGGAGGAGTAGAAGCAGAAAAATCAAACAAATAAGCATAAACACATACATACTCCCCCCTTTTATTGTTGTAGATATATATTATGATATATAAAGTATTGAAAATGAGGATATTGGGGGACGGGGGGATCTGACCAACGTGGAAACCTGTAAGTGGGCAGCGTTTCGGAAAGGTTAAGAAACACTGCTATAAATGGAAGTACTTTCATGCATCCAATACACCAATATGTAATCCTACCCAGTTCACGGAGTGATCATAATCGATATGGCCACCGGACAACTACCCTCCCCTACTGCTCTACAAATTTCAAAGTAACAAATCTAGCTAAGGTTAACCGGATTATGCTTCAAAGCCTTGACAACTAAGAAAACCAATACTTTTAGTCAACAAGGGTGACACAAATAACGATTCAATACTTCTTGTATTCGATAATATATCCACTATTCTCCATTTGAAGCAACATGATACAGAGATTATTTAAACGCTAGTGACATGCAATTTTTTACCTATTTTGGTCACTTTATTTCCTTATAAAGCTATCTTCAATATAATTCATTTAATACAAAGGCATATCATGCAATACACTGTTCAGAACAATAATCAAAGTACAGGTAGATGACAAAAATTGTTTTAAACCGTATGTTGATTTC
>JAAAKL020014559.1:0-11887 GCA_010016065.2 Carybdea cf. marsupialis auct. non (Linnaeus, 1758)
TATATTAATATCAACTAGCTTTAAATTTGCTATGATTTTTGCAAGCTAACTGTTTTTCGTTGAACTAGTATAATTATGTACAAAATACGGTCCGTCAATGTGAACTCTTTATTTATTTAAGGATTAATTACTATTTTTAAAATTGGCGGTCTACATACTGACTCCACATGGACATAGTGGCATTTAAACTAGAGCGGACGTTTACCGTTTGTTACTCGATTGTTAACTTCTTTACACCAAACCTCAAATTAAAGACGGTTTGATTACGCTAACAAATTTCGGATTTTTCCTGTCAAGGCAGCTGAAAACAGCGACTTTGGTCCAAGAAAATTGTGCAACTGCTCCAAGTTTGTAAATTTACCATAATGCCCTTTTCTTATCGACCGAAGACAATGGATACTTATTCTTGCGTATTTCTTTGACAGTCATGTCTGTCAGATAGATACACTTCCAGCCGCATCTTACCATTGATCGTTTCTCTTACCTCATTAGCAAATAGCATTCAAGAATTTAGTGGAAAGGAATAAACAATTGGAGAAACAGTGTGGTGAACCATCCAGCAATGCCGCCATCCATTTACCATTCATAATCGTAAACACTTCTAAAAAAACCGTTATTGACTGCAGTATATCCGGGGACAAGTAAGTAACATTACCACCATTCGATTGTATACCCCCAAGTATTTTTTTGAAGCGAAGTAGTAATTCGCAAAACCTTTTTACTGACAATTGTGATGAAAGGAGGATATTGTTCAAAGAAGAAATTAACAATTCATTTTGCAATTTTTATCTCGTTGTAAATAATCGTTGTTTCTTGTACAGTCCCATGTTGGTAGTAGAGTACCTTTACTAAACGACAGGTGTAAGCGATCGATCGCCTTTCGAAAAGCTAAACTTGCCAATTTAGTCCTACTTGCGCCCTGTTCGTGAATTGATAATGACATCAGAGCCCACAACACGCATCGGAGCTAAAACGATGTTTTGGAATATGATTTCGAATGATTGATACCATGGTGTCACGCACTTGAGTTGCTTTGGTAGTAAATATGCAAGAGCGTCCATGTTATTGTGCCAAGCATATCCCTTTTTTCTATTACACTTCGACATCTTGTTGACTATTGTACGCCTTGAGATTCTCCTTTCCCGCCGTACCCCTAATTGCACAGTTTGCCAGTTTCCAATGTGTTCCGAACGGTCGCACCTTTGATTTTACCCAAATTTTTATTTCCAGTAAACCGTCTTCCCTACCCTTGTAAAATGATGCTCGAGTTTCCAGAAATGAATGTTGATACTCATTTCGACACTTCACTCAATACATTTATAACTTATAACATAGTCCTGATGATTGATTTCCCTAGTAAGGTCTCGCAATATCTCACTGTTAGGACCTCGTCGCTTCGTTGATTGCAGCTATAAGATGCCATATTTATTTTGAAGTGCGAAAAAGCTCTTAAATGGTCTGATTAGTCGAGGATCTATAGCACAATCGCCCGATATGCCGTCAACTACCCTCGGTGTCCGTACCTTAGCATTACAGTACGATCGATGCCGATTTTTCGCATTTCTAATTTACTTATTTAATAAGAGTGAAGAGGTATGATGTGGATCTTGGGACAACAGATAGTATTAATTTTACTGTGCTGTTCTGTAACAGACAACATCCGTTATGTTCTTGTACGTGCCGTATCTCTGATTCACTGAGGAAGGTAATCGTTACTACTTTTATTTTTTGCTTCCTGGTAGGTCTGAATATTTATTTAATTTTGACAACACGTTTGAAATTCATGACGACATTGAGGTGCTGAAAAGGATGGGAATGACGTTTGGTCTGGAGAAGGGAGAATGTAGTCAAGATAACCTTAAGTTAGCCAGGAATATGGTACCAAAGGCATTGGAACCCTATGTCAGACGTGAGTATAAGTTATCAAAAGTACAGTTATCTGTATTTTGTATTTTGTAGCGTTTTTACGTTATGTTTTTCAGTTACTAATACGCGTCATGTTTGTCTTGTCACATCAGAACGCTATGAATCTTAAGTGAGGGCGGAGAAACATTTTATCGCACTGTAACATTTCGCTAATATCTAACGCAGGATTTGGCTTAAAGGCGTAAATTATAATAAAATGGTAACGTACCGTATTGCTTCGGTAGTAAATCGTGGCTTAGATTCTTTGGTGTGGCCTGTGATCGAGGGCCAGTCACTAACTGGTTGTTTTTTAATTTTACCCCTTAATGTAGTCATTCGATGTTTTTTCATGACCCTGACAATAATTTACTGGGGTGAAGTTGACGCCCATACTGTACTCACTGACAATAATTAAATCGAAAATAAAGGGGAAATACTTATGGACGATGTCAGTGATGTCATTTAAGACATTAGAAAATATTTGCAAAACGTTTTTTTGTATATTCGTTTGTGACGTTTTGTAAACTTTTGTGACAATTAGCAATTTTCAAATTTGTAGTCTTTTCCACTCAATCCTAGCTAGTTGAATTTTTAAGTTTGTCTTATAATAGGATACTTCAATTTTTCTAAACCCAATCAGATGCAGCGTACATGCAAGGAGGTTGAATTATAGTCTTGTTGTGATTTTACTTTTGAGTTAACAAACTTCCTTTTAATATTTATTTTTGAGGTACTTTTCGTATTGAGTTAAAGTAGAGAAAGAGAGAAAAATACCGTTGTTAGGCCATAGCGTATCTAAATTCGGGTGCTAGTGATCTTTTTTCGAAGGAAGTGCAGTAAACAATGGGTTTCTGACATACCTTTTCGCACTGATCGTACAAGTTTTCTTGTATCGGACCTTAATTGTTTTAAATATCTTTGATATATGAGACACGATATTTCTGAAATTCAATTTTCTTGCTTACTCCTTTGGCACGTAATACCTGAAGCGATATTGAAGAGCTTTAAAATTGCGTTAAGTAATGGATCTACAATGATGATTTAACACATTTTTCAATGTTACGTTAATTTTCGAAATTGAGAATCTGCGAAACGTAGGAGGAGTAAGGTGTGCACATACTACCTCAAGTGATTGAGTTAATTGTATTTTTCTCCAAAATAGATATGGCTTCAGGTTCGTCGTTAGACCTTGAGTTGCCGGCAACCATCGTTGGTGGGTAAGTAGCGTATCTTTTGTCCATTCTGGGAATAAATAACAAACCTTTGCTGCTTACGTCAAGTAATAGTACGTCTTAACTTGTTTCACCCCCTCCCTCGTAGACCAATTGTAATTGAGTCCTTTTACTTCAACCCCCCTCGAAATTGTTAATATTATGACATAGTACCAAAATCAACCCTTTACTGAGGAGAATGCTCATACAGCGAACACTGTTACCGTGATTTCTGTAGCAGAACTTTCTACAGTTCTGCTACAGAAATCATGGTAACCGTGTTCGCTTCTCAACACTTCCTTTCAACATCAAACACCTCGCAAAGTACAAGAAAACCCTCAGCACCCCCTTATATCTCAAAACGCTTTTTTAAATGTATATGTAACGCGTTAGAACTATTGACGCAGGTAATACATATCTTGTTGTATCCCGTATGATGTGTAAGTATCACATGTCGCATAGGTGGTCGCTTTATTTTTAGAAGCATAACAAAAATCGCTATAGAAAATGTTTATCTTTTTATTGCATTCTTTTAAGTTAAGATGTCAGCAAGACAGTTCTAGGTACCTATCAAGGTGAGGCACGAAGGAATTTATTCAGGTTTCTAGATCTCAGTCCCCTCAATGCGGAGTTGTAACACGTTCACAGAACCATGACTTTTTCAGCCTTACTTTGCGCAGTGTAAGACTTATGTTATACATTTATATGCGTTTCATCCAAATGATATTGGTCAGTGGTTTGTATTCCAAACTCCTTATGATAGTCTTTTTCCAACTCGAACGTCTATTATTTATTTATAGAACAAAACTATGACACAGTTCGATACTCATTTACAATAGGTTTATACAAATGTTTATGGTATATCGAACACTTAGACACATAAACAACACCAACGCCAATAGTGATAATTTTACAAATTGTTAGCCTTGGAAAAGACAGTTTTCTCTTTAGTTAGGATTTGGCCAGTTTCTTTTATAAGATAAAAATAGGTGATGTTTATTGACCAGTTTACATTTTTGCGAAGAAAATAATCCTTTCTTCAGTTATCAGTTTTGTCAATCATGTTTACAAAACATAAGCTTCCATTGACTGTTTCTCCAACCGAGTCCATGCTCAGATTAACAAATAGACTTTCAGTGTTACTTAGTTAGCACAAAAGCCTGCCTTTCTCTGATTTCCGTTTAAAATAAGTGTTTGTCGCAGACAACTGATATTTCACAGGGCTTGTTCCATGGAAACAACAACTAATAGGTTTGTACAGAAGGTAACGAAAACGATTGAGCAGGCAGCTATTTAGAGGCAGGTAGACGAAGTAATGCATAATTTGGGTCAGCAAGTTTAAAATTGAACATGTAGACGTAGGTGATGAGAAATACGAAAGCTGAAAAGAAATATGGGCGACGTTGAAGATGAACATATAGAATGTGAAGAAGAAGAACTGGATAGAAAGGGTTCAGAGGACAGTAAGACAAGGAAGTGTCATAATGCTATAACTAAATAAACTTTAGGTAGTTATATAGCAAGCTGATACTTAACCGTTACAGATGCCATCAATCTTCAGAGTCTAAGAACAAATGGCAGAAAAGAGTCAGATGAACATAGGCAATACTTGCTGAAACATATTGGAGTAGAAGGCATGATAACGCTTCCACATTGGCGGTACGGTGTTGCGTACAAGTAGTCTTACCAGAAGTAACGATGTGCCTTAAGCATTTACTGGCGAAAGAAGGAATTTTTATTGAAACAGTAGGGTAAATTGCATTGCGATATATGACATGAAATGAAATAGAATTCTGCTGTAAGGCTACCAGATTTGACATTAGGAAATCGATAGAAGAGTGATCTACATCGTAAAGATGGTATGCCGTAGCTGAAAATAAGCTATCAACAAATGTTGCTGCCTGTAGTTCGTCAGTAAGTGACCTGTCCCGAAAAAGGACGAACGAGATGGGATTTGAACCCTCGAACGCGAGAGTCTCGAGGCCAAGCGATTTCACTTGTCGAGGAATTACGAGCATCAAGAGATTATATATGCGAGTGATTCTGCAGTAAACAGGCCTGTTATGTTATGAACCGAGAGTAGTTAAAAGGGAAAGTAATCCCAGCAGTGATTGATTTTTAGGAGATGGAATTAAGAGAGTTCTTTAGAATAATGTATTTGGGAAAGTTTGTAAAGAAGAGCAGAGAATATATTTGTCGGAAAGTGGAACAATAACATAATAAAACTAATTCCGGACCGGTTGGATGAAAATATGAGTTTCACACGTAGCTACCAAGTGTTATGTATAAATACTCTTGGAGATCCCTGGACTGTCCGTTTATTTGGCTAATTTGCAAATAATGATTATAATTATACCATTCATATCTGGTTTTTTAAGAGATAAATTTATGAAAAATCTGAAAGACGATTGTACTTTCTTAATAATCATACTCATAATTTGTAATCGTCAGGTTATCTTGCAAATTTGATTTTTAAAATGTAATGCAAGATCTATTTTACGTTAAGTGAAGTATTACTGCTATACTGGTGGGTCTTTTTCGATTCTATTTCAGACTGGAGCGTCCTCAATCCCCTACGTCACCGTTAGCTACTCCAATAAACCAAAACGCCTCGTCGCCAACAACTTCAGGTAGCAAAGTGGCGTATCGATCATCCAGAGCGTCTTCGGTATTGTCATGCACGAGTGACAGTAATCGATCCGAACTAAGAACTCGAACTCCGTCGCCAACCTACGAATCGGGTTCCGGATCGGAACACGAGTTAGACGACGAATATTCGCACGATGGGTACGGAGATAACAGCAACGATGTGTAGCACCATTGCTATGATAGGTTGGTGTTACTATGCACGAACACTTCGGAATACCGGTCGTTTTGCTTGTTGCCAAATACATACTAGGCTCTCCTAGCTGCCAAATTGTCGCAAGTGACATCAGTGTACAACTGAATGCCTCATCAGGAGGAAATTTAATATTTTAGACAAAGGCCTGTAGTGAGTTATTCATATCAAGAAAGAGGTATAGATCCAATATCCATTTGCTTCTTCAGTATGATTTGCCAATTGTTGGAGGAACGTTTGTTAGAAAATTATCGTCATCTCCTGGATTTAAGCAACTATATTGGAAAGTATTGCTTTAGAACTTTTTCATCGTGCTCATAGCTGTGTTTGAATAGTATTCTGTTAAGGGGTTTAGAAATGGTGTTTATGAAGGTTTTAATTTCGTGATTTCGTTTTTACTGAACGTATCGCAACCTAACGAGTAGAATCCATTTAGCGAAAGTGGAAGTGTGTCTGTCTCTTGAAGGTCCTATGAGTACAAAAATTATAAGAGAAAGTTGTGATATTTTACTTGAGTGATGTTTGATTTTCGAAACTAATACAAGAATAGGAACATCTTGATAGCAAGCGACCTTCGAAGGGCTTCCATTTTATGCCGATATTGCACTGATGCGCTGTCTGAGCCAGGATGATGAGTTCTACTTCATCCTTGTGAAAGTCGTTGGTGAATTTCTCTCTGTCTATTTCTGCCCGATTGAAAGCGATAATAATTACCACGTGAAAATGTTTATTCGTGACTCGAAGGAAAATGGAATATGATGAATTTACCTTGGCTTTGATCTTCAGTATCTAGGTGTGCACTTTCCTAGCTGACTTGAGAGTGATAGGTTAGAAACGTAGCGTGTAGGGAACAAAACGGTACACTTCGATACTGCGAACAAGCGTCCTTCCCTTGTGGACATTCGAATAAGCCCACAATCGGTGAGCACGCCCTTTTATTTTGGCACGCCTCTCAGTTGTTAAAATTGCTTAAGTAAAGAATGATGTCCTGTTCCTAGGAAAGTTCAGAATCAATGTGAAAAAAATTATTATTTAGCGAGTGTCATTTGATACCTTAGTGAAGGTCCTTCCCCGCGGATTGATAGGTAAGTAGCCGAATCGTTGTCTGAACTCCACAGGCATTTATAGGGAAGTAGAGTTTAAAGGCCGCGAGCAACCCTCCTGTGAAAGAAACAAAATAGTCGTTATTTTTCAAACATATGTGAAATGAGGTTGTTTGTGATATGTTTATTATACCATTTGCTAGCGATTTTTTAGCTTACACGTCCATGCTGGTAAGAACATTTACATGTATATTTGGTATTGGAGCATAGCAGAACCCTTTATTCGTATGAAGACCCTATTATGAAAGTTGTTCGTTTGACCATAGCTTTGAGTTCATACGCCGAACAATTTGATGTAACAGTGTTATGCCCCTAGTGCAACCGCCCGGCACGTAGAAGCAGGTATAGCTTACAGCAAATAATGCATAAAGTTAAACTGCACCACGCATTCTATTGGGTGTCAGAAGTCTATATTTGTATAGTCAACCCACCTTGGTGCTTCGTCATTATCCGAATAAATTAGATGCTCCGTAACCCAGGATATTACGTGGAAAATGTAACTGCCGTTTTTTGCTGCTCAAAATCTTGCTCTGTTCGCTATAAAAGCCAAAACGAAGAACTTTATTATATACTAGTTATAAAGAATCTGTTTTGGAATTGAATGGGTTTGGATCGGATTGAACTGAAATTACTTTTGTATTTTCGAATGTTCGATATTTATCGGAAGGGAATTTGTGGGGCTAGTGAGCCTATTTGTGATCAGCTGCACATGTGTTAAAGTAAACTTTCTAAATCTTCGATGTTTCTCCACAGTGAGTTATACAGAACCAGACAAGCCGCAAGCATCTGCGTTTAATTAAATTATAGTTTTCCTTTTTTGTGGCGTGGCCATAACAAAATTATTTCAGGATGAAACCTTTGCAACTATTGTATGTAATAAGATGGTTTTCATAGCCATTTTCGTGCAGTAGCTAAACATTGTCAGTACCCCCACAGAACAACCGTTTTCATCGACTGCTCTATTTTGTTTACACCGATGTTACCTATTTTTAGAATGCGACAGCCCTTGAAGTTACCTTTGTTACTTGCATTACCGCTACCTTAAGGGAAAGTTTTCATCTTCTTCGTTACCATTATTCAGAGGTATCCAGGCAACGTATTCCCAGGATGCATTGTTCTTATGATGCGTGTTCATAATGATAATAGATATCTTCAGGAAGGTGTAGGAATTTTTTCGTTGTATATATTCACTTAGCGCACAGTTTATGTTTGGAGTATCAAGGTTTAAATGAAAATTTGTGATTTAATAATTTGTAGAAATTGAAAACTTTGCTTATCTGGGCAAAGTGTCCTTAACAGCTGGTTAACTTCGTTATCATTTTTAGTTGCTATTGACAGATGTTAATACCATAGACGTGTCCTGTTTTGGTACAATTGTTTGCTGCACGACAGTATTTTGTTTGGGTACTCGTGCTGAGTAACTTATTAGAACGGTCAACATGGGCTATAAGTTTTAATTGCATTGCAATTTTGAATGCCGGTGGGGTGGCGCTGTGCAAGCGCAAGTAACATGTATCAGATTAAGATTTCCGTAGTATGACATCGCCATGTTTTTTCCTGAAACATAGGAGGTTTAATTTTTTTTTCCGTACTTCTAATCCGAGGAACTTCGATTCCCGAATTGAGTCCTCTATTGTCACTTAGTACATATTGCTTAAAACGACTCAGACGAGAATCGAGCTTGTTCAGCTCCCCTCTATATGGTGTGAGCAAATTGATGTATCGCTTAAGATCTTGTAAAGTTCGTCTGTTTGATTCCGCAGATGAGCCAGGTACATTTTTGTTGTATCAACTATGCGTGTAAAAATGGTGCTCCTTGTGACCAGGAGCAAACGCTCTGAAAGACAGCTGAACCTGGTTACTCGTCGGCCTGGAAGTTTGTGCTTCCTTCGTTGTTGACAAGCATTGCATACATATTTACCGATTTGGATAACCCTTGTCATCCTACTTGTCGCATGATCATCGATCGATTACGCATCTCACTTATGTGTCATCACATTACACTTGTCATCAACCGCAAACAGACAGGTTTTGTCTTCAAAGTTGCGCTATTGGTCTGTGTTAAATAGGAATGTAGGAGTTTAGCCATGTTTTTCACCCTTGTTCACCCATTGAAACATCTCAACTCCGTATTGATGTAAGTTATTACTGTTCCATTTTTCGTTTTATTGAAGTAATTAGTTTTTGGGGGGTAGGGAGTGCATAACCGGCCTCCCCTCCACTATTTGGTGCATGCTACTACGTACGCATTTGCTGTCATTATTTTGATAGAAGGTATTTGTTTTCACACGAACAATTCGATAGTGAAGGACCTCGCTTTCCTATTTGGATAGCTTGAAATGCACAAATATGTACTGCTCAGAACCTTGCTGCAGTGATTCTTAGTTGTTTTAAGGCCTTCTTCTTATTCAAGAGCCATCTAACACCGCTACAACTTTTGTCCCCTCCATCATTCCACTTCGAGTTCTCGGTTTAAGATTAAACAGGGACAGTGTTTGAAATCTCGAAAAGTCGACGGTATTGCCGACCGTATTGCCATCTTGTAACTGATACGTTAAGTCCTATTTTCTTTTAGATACAGTTCTATATAGTTGATGTTGTCTGCAAGTTGTTTAAGCGAAAAATCGTTGCCTATCAGTTCGATTGTTCCCCAGATTTGACGAAGTAACCGTGAGGTAACAGATCCGCATTTTCGGTGGTCACTTTGTTATATGCTACTAGCCAGAGGATCTCGAAAGTCTATAAAACAATCGTATCATTTGCAGGGTTAAAGTTTGTATCATAAGTAAGACCATACTATTACTAGTTTCAAAGTAATGTCACATTCAGCGGTGTTAAAATTGGACAGCAGGTTAGAGACCTTCGTATATGAGCGGATTTTGAAACGAGTGAGTTTGGACTGGTATACTAGTTGTGGTTAGATACGCGCGGTATTCTTGTGCGGAGGTGGTCGTTAGATGTGCTGTTGCTTGTTCAAATAGTGAAAAACCTTAGTTTGAGTGTTACGAATATTGAAACTTGTTGGCCAGTAATGCCACAAGTTCTCGCCGATACAAGAAATGGACTGGAAACACTTTTTAGAGTAACGCCCTTCGATGTGTGGTGCGGATAATCTTTCGTTAAAGTTGCTGCAAAGGCTACTCTGAGACATGGCATGGTTCTCACTCTCGATCTGTGTGTCCATAGAGGTTCAACCGTGTTAACACCATATATAGATTACCCAGAGAATAATGTTGCTCCCAGCGTCCCCTAATTTTTATTTAACAAAAACTGTTTGTAATAAACCAAATTCACCAGAGGTCTACAGTGAAGATAAATCGATTTAGTTTCATATTCGACGTTCGCGGCAACCTCGCAATTTTTTTCCTAATTAAGTGGAATTATAGTTACGCTCTTATTAAGCAAGTCCAGATTCGCTTTCGCCTCCCCAATAATCTGGCAATTGCCTTTGTGTGCTAATTCTAGGAAGCAAGCTCAATCTTGGTCATTTGTGAAGTTAGTGTTCTGTACATTTCGGGACTGTGCTTTGCTATTGTCGCTCCGAGAACTCAATGCGAAGCCCATTATTGTAAGCAGGATTCTACCAAGGCTTAGCCTTAGTGTAAGATTTCGACACTATCCATCTTTTCCCATGACTTCATAGGTGGACGGGAGGTTCATTCAAGTTTATGTATTAAGTTAGCACCAAAATAGCGATATTCGGCATCTAACGTCGGCATTGGAACTAACAGACTGTAGTTCTTGTGTCACACTTAGACTGTTCCAGGATTATGTTTTTCTTCGAATCTAAAACAACGTTGTCGTTATTTGAGAAACCCAGAAATACTAAGTGTTAACGAGAATGAGGGGAATTTTCCTTGCCTTTCTCATTTGGTAGATATGTGAAGTTTTACTGGGGTTGGTCATGGTCGGGTTAATTATCAACGAAAATATAGTATTATTCCAAGGTAAAACTTGTGAAAGGAATAGGAGTTAACCTAGTCCTGCAATACATTTGGTCACAAAAAGTTGTTCATATGCGTATTTTGATTGCCCATGATTCGGTAATATTTGCGATTGTCGTTAAAATTGGGGTGTGCCAATGAAAGGTAGGCTACTTCCTAAAGGGGTGACCTGTTCCTATCTTTAATCATGATTACAGAAAACTTTTCGTTTTTTTATTTCAATTACATGCCAACATTGGGAGAATACATCACCGCTGTTGATCACCTATGAAGTTGAAGTGGCAATTAGGTTTCTTTCCTATGTGCATTTAAGGTTGATTTGCGATGTTTATATTGCCAACCACCCAGTTATGTTGCCTTGACTTGTTTTGGTTCTTTATGTGGTGACAATCAACATAGTCCCTAGCATCATTTTGAGGGATAATTAACGACTATTTAATTAGATATTTTTGTGAGGAATTGAATAGGTGATTCGCCTTTCCCTATTTTTATGGTACGTTCCGTTCTTAACCACTACTGATGTATTCTGTATATATATAAATGTAATAAAACTAGGAAAGACCGATGGTGACGAGCTTTGCCACACTGTCATCGTTGTAGGCCTTCAGCATCAAGACCAGCGCGTTTATAAATACAAAAAGAACGTGCAGACTTTGGTGTTATTGTTTGTTATTTTTCTTGCTTCTACGGCTGCTAGATAAAACACCCATGGACGTGATCCGGACTGTAAATGACGGGATCGACGCCAACAGTAACATAGGACAGCTATTTCCAAACCTCCTTGGACTGATATTTCTTGTTGTACGTATTGTAATGAGTGCCTTTCTCAATTCTTGGCAGCTCTGGGGGAACTCGCTGGCAGCGCTTGTAGATTATCCACAATAA
>JAAAKL020014560.1:0-11887 GCA_010016065.2 Carybdea cf. marsupialis auct. non (Linnaeus, 1758)
GTGACAACATGCCCCGTCCTACTCCCAGAGAGGAAACAGAGATGTAAAACCCGGATAGTAAGTAAGTAAGTAAGTAAGTAATGTCTTACCCATAGCTCTCAGGGGCCGGTTCAGAAGAGACATGTCCCTGGAGAAAATCAACTGAATATAAACGTTTTGGGTCTAGCCAATGAGTGAAACGTTCCCTACATTTATATAGGTTAGTTTTTATGTAGTATGCAACATTACATGCCACTTGCATCATGTTACGTTAGATTTTACAAGCCTCACAGTGATTATTTTGCAAAAGCTAAAATAGTAAATATCATACATATTGTAATGAAACCTTCTAGCTTTTGAGCTTCAATAGCTAGTGAACTAATTATGTATGAATGAGAAACTTTCCGTAACTGAGTAGTTGTAGTGACGGTTCTATAGGTCCATGTCTTTGCAATTTTGAAACTTGAAGTTCTCTGACCTCAATGCATACATGTTTTCTTCATGTACGTAGTGGTATCATCATTGACATAAGAGAAATGTATTTCTTACAGATTATGCTAAAATTAAAGTGCCTGGAGGATATTGAACTGAACTTATATTATTATATATTTTATCTCTTGTTTTTTATAGATGACAACATTCAATAAAACTAATAAGGAATATAAATAATACGTTTGGTTCATTGGACGATCTTTATCCATGTTTTGATCTTGGATCTTGCTGAAACTTGGACTGAGCTTTTTATTGACTTTGTCACTGATTTAGTAGTTGCTACAATTTATCAACAATGGTTGTACTTTCGTGTGCCCATCCAAGCCTGTACCTTTAAGACTGATGATGTTGACGTCATTGGAGCAGCAGCTATTCTCAATCTCCACGCTCATGCACACACCTGTCCACATCCTGCAGTTATGAAACACCCCAGATCCTGACTGCAATGTATCACCCGCTGAGATCATATTTGGTTGACCTCTTTGTGATGCTTTCACATTCATCAATCGATTAGAAAAGTTTAGTAATGCACACATCAAACCACTTTGGCCCAATGCTTGGGAACAGAAGGACGCTGCCCTACGTCAACATTTCCATCGTACTGCGGAAAGTCACAATGAACATTCGAAATCCCTTCCTGGTCTAAAGATTGGGGAATGTTGCTACATTCAGAACCAAACTGGACCACATCCAAAACATTGGGATCGATTGGGAATGGTTGTTGAGGATCATGGTCATCACAGCTTCACCATCAAAGTTGATGGAACCGGTTGAATCACATGTAGAAACAGAAGATTTCTTTGAATTCCAAGCCACGTACCCCAAAATCATCGACCAGGGCTCCAAAAGCTACATCGCTCCACCTCCTCCTATCACCCCTACTCATCATATCACTCCTACTCCGCCAATGGTTGTGTCTCCAGAACCACTTTTTCAGTTCCCAGTGGCAAGGGAACCACCATCACAACCCACAATGCTATCATTGCCATCAGCACCAATCGAACAATTGCATCCTCAATCTCATTTGTCTCCTCCATTGGAACGTGTGCTACTACAAGATTCAGTCGTCACTACCAGTCCTCCACAGACGTCCCCTCGACCACAACACTCAAAACGTGCTCTGTGAAGTTCCGAGCCAGATACAGGACTTTGGAAATAATTTGATTTCATCAAACTGGAGGGGGATGGAGGATATTGAACTGAACTTATATTATTATATATTTATCTCTTGTGTTTTATAGATCAAAACATTCAATAGAACTAACAAGGAATATAAATAATACGTTTGGTTCATTGGACAATCTTTATCCAGTGCCTTAAAACATAGTGCACCATGTCCCCCAGTAATAATGACTCTTAAAATTGATGTTGATTCTCTATCAGTAACCACCATGCTCTACATAATGCAGTTGGAATGGGCTGCTTATCATTAAGAAATGCTTTTGGTGGATTGTTTTCTACTTCCATAGTTTTGTCAGATAGGCCTACCTGGTACCCAATACAGCTAAGTTTTGGCATCCCTTCCTAGTGTTTTCAAAAAGTAGTGTTACTTCCTTTGTAGGTGAGTCATGCTGCACTATACTCTGTACTGTAGAGCACCAGCTGCTTGGGAAATTTATTGAACGAGTTATCCAAAGTCGTTTTCCACAATTTCATTTGCTCTAGAGTGAGGGTAATTGAAAACCTGTTATCGTTAAGAGCAGGAAATGATCTGTACACTTACTGATATGTGTAAGATGTGTAATTGTAAGATTTGATTAGGTAATTCTCAGTGCATTCATATCATTCTTGTCTACGTAAAACAATGCAACCGTATAGATTAAATTTTGCAACATAGTATTAAACTGTAGGTTTAAGCACTTTTTTACTACTGGATAAACAGGTACGTACTTCTTGCTGCAATACTTGCCTCTTCTTGGGTATAATCGCTCACAACAATGCTGTACGCAATGGGGTGACGTACCGGTAGTCACGTAAACATATCTACAGGTCAACTCATTGCAGCATTCAGCATAACGACACCTTTTAGCCTAGAGATTATTCCTAAAGTAGAATAACAAGCTTACCTTGTTGTGTGATTCCAAATTCCTTCTACTGCATATATACAACGGTCTTAGACAGACATAATCAGTTATACATGACTGAAGTAACACTGAACAGTCGAAAGCTGCATCTGACTCGCTGTCAAGTTGGATCGTTTGTTCCTCGCTGTTAGGAATCCCTGTTCGTTCCTCGCTGTTAGGAAGATCACTCGCCATCGGCTGAGTGATCTTCTAGTACTGTGTATTATTTGTTATCTGTAATTTTCATCATTATTTTATGATATTATTTGCCAGATTGTTCATCCTTAACTCAGAATGTTGTATTTACATCGCTAAATCCATAGACAAGTCTGAGTTGTTGTTGTCGTTTCGTATTTGATCACAGGAAACCAGTATATTGTTTCTTTGTTCTTCTGTCGAGACTGTGGTCATTTTTCCATGCTGTAATCTATGAACATCAATAAATCAAACACAGACCGTTAACCGCAGATTCTTCCTGACGAGTTCACTGTCGCGCCCTGACCACCGCCGCCCTTGCATATATTTTGCAAGACCATTTAAATACAGTCTCTCAATGTAGTACTCTATTGGTATATAACAGGCAATGCTACTTGTTGATATTAAGATGTAGGCATACTGAAGCCAATAACGAAGCTGTGTACATTGTGTTACCACATGTCATAGGTTAAGTTCAGGAAATTTCCATAAGTATTTTCTAAACAAAGCTATTCTTTTCTGTTGTATGCCTAATTTAAGTGGCATTTTTAGGGGGAAGGGGGCACTGGGCCAGCGCCTGATGGAATTCTAAATAACAAGGTCCCAATTTAGAATAGAAGGCAAAATGTCTGTATAGCTTGGTGCTTGTTAGAAAATAGACCACACTTTCGGGGTGTTTTGGAGGGGGGGGCTAGGACTCCAATCTAAGGCTAATAAATAAAATGAGACAGAGGTAAAATACTATGAAACTATGCTGTAAGAAAAGTGAAATTCCTCAATGGCCTGACAAAGATATTAAATTGCGTTCTGTCGCGTCCGTAAAGTTGATTAGAACACACGAGAAACCAAAGCAGGGAATTTCGTAGGGGAATGCGAAAAGGAACTAGCACCCGTAGTAAGTAAGGTTTATGACCCAAGGGAGCTGCATCTCCGACGTAGATTAACCTTTGATAGTCCTCACCTTATGTTCCCTTTGTGTTTGTATTTTTTCAGGCTATTTACACTCAACCCCACAATAAACTCAGCAATCCAAAGCGGCTCTCTAGTAATGCAGAACCAGAGGTAGTACTGTGTCTGCCCCCTTCTAGATCCTGTTCTACCTAAAGTAAATAACAAAATAGATTTTCAAAGCACATACTTACCTAGAGTACAAGGGTAATGGCAAGGTCTGCTGATCATCCAACGAAGAAAAAGCCATGGTCTATGCAAATGTTTCCGACTATTAGTCTAAATCGAGCACGAAGGTATTGGGGGTCCTCAGAAAATGGTTATCCAGCATTATCCGCGGTTTTTATGTCCGCATTTCATTCATGGCACTTGGAAAAAAAAGGAAAAAGGATGACGAAGAAGACAAATGCCAGACTTGTTGTCCACTTTTTCGGTGTGCAGGTTTTGATCATTGCCAGGGCGATTAAAATGATTGTTTAGACCATGGCCTAAATATTTATTTAGATCGCCCTAGTCATTGCCCTTCGCTAAACTTTAAACCGCGAACGAAGAAAGAGCGGACAAATGAATTAGAAACGTGCGACCACAATAATACCCATTTGATAAACTACGCAAATAAACTTTCCCGGAAGTCAAGGGTACGTTCCATAGATATTTCTGAGTGACAAACATGAGGCATGACCCAATGCCTCCATATATTTACCGTGAAAAGATCGGCTTTGAGGCGATATCGGCTTTTTTTCTCAGGATATGAAAATTACACAGTTAAAGTCCTGCGCAAACATACGCACTTGTTGTTAGAAAGGATGCGTTTGGGGGCTCTGGGCAGCCCCCTCAGCTCTGAATTTCTCGAGACTAAGGGGACCCTAGGGGGCCAAAGTGTAATTTATGAATATTTTATAAAGGCAAGCTTTAAGAAGCATAGATAATTGCCGCTTATCTAAAAGTAAAGGAAATTGGTAATTTTTCCCTTTAAAGCTTTTATAGCACAGGACACATCTCTAACTTTTTTTAATTTCTAGCATCTGACCATGTTCCATATACCCAAATATATTTCAATGCTTCAGTATTCTTGTCACCCCCGCCCCCACCCCAATATTTCCCAAGCGCTTCTGCCTTATTTCTCAGCCAGCGAAATAAACACAGGCCAAACGGCCACTATTAAAAGTCTGCTGTAGCAGGGATGAAGAAAGCGCTTTAAAAGTTATGGGGTTCGGGTTTCATTTCTCCCATTATTTGTCTTAAAACAGCATTCAGTATCTGCAAGGTATAGAGTACTCGATTACAAAAGTTAAATGGGTACTACAATACTTAGCATTTAATCAACTGTAAGAGTTCTGTCCTGATGAAGCATAAAGCCACATCTCCACTAGACGATTTTTATGACGATCACTGCAGCGATCGTGGTTACGCATGTGCAGTTAGGATTTTCTTCATCGCAACATCCAGAGATTACGAAACACATTGATCGGTAGCCCCGGAAAATGAGAGCACGATCTTGGGGAAGCCTCGTTCTGCATGTCGAGCCCGTTTCTTGCTTCCGGCACGAATTTATAACGGTGTTTTGTTAGAGGAAAGTTATTGAAAGGGCCGAAATTGTCTCAAATGTACTGTTTGAGGATGCCTAGTTGTTGTATAGTCGGCTGCTTATCATATTACTCGAAGACGAAGTCTCCTCATCTCAGTTTTTTCAAAATACCAAAGGACAAGAATGATCATGAGTGGGTCGAAAAGTTTGTTCAGCTTAAAATCCTAAAGACAGTTATTTTAATAGCTAATTGGCTCGGAATTTTTCTGTTCATTTTTATGAGGACTACATATACCGAGGCAAGTAAATAGATTAATTATCATAATTAATATATTAATTATCTTAAACGTTTGTGATAAGTGAAAGCTCAGTACGCACGGTATCAAATATACTCGCCTTGATGCTGGTATTACTATGAAAGTTTACAGAAATAATGGGCGCTAGTGCAGTATTACAACGGGAAATACGTAATAGGTAAAGATAATGCATCATATTAGAACATAAAATTTGTTACTCATGACATCATTTGCAGCGACCGCCATCAACTCACGTGCCGATAACTTCAACGAAGGTTAGTGAAGTTGGCAAGGCGCCCATGTGCAATGTTGCTAGAAAGTAACTATGAGTAATTTATGTATCACGCAGGAATAGGTCCCTTTTTGATTGATGCTGTAAGTGAGATAAATGTGACCGTGTCCGTAACCCGTTTTAGAAAATAGGGGATTGTTAGTGTGAAATGCTTATCAGTGTAGTAATAATTCTTTGCAAGTTTTCAAAGTAAGAAGGTCAATTCAGCTATTTAGGAAACGATAAAGCTGCTTTTTTGCAAAGTGATCTAGCATGCAAATCTTAGGTCCAGATACAAGATAGCTTTAGGTGTAACTTATTTTTGGTATAGAAAACAGCGGTAATAATCCAGTCAGGTTCTCATCAGTACCGTTTACTAAATAAAGAATAGTATGCAGGAGCGATGGTATTGTTAATCATATTAAAAACATTACCTTGTCAGATACCGTAGCGATGAATAATAGTTTTAATTGTAGGTATTCCGTTGGTTTGCTGACTTTAACTAGCTATGGCAAAGTTTTCGTACATACTATCATCCTGTGGTTCATATTTAAATTGCTGCACACCCATCGTAGCTCACTTGCCACTGTCCTTAAGACCAGGCAGGTCTTTCTACTTTCTATGAAGACCGTTTCAGTCTTTGGAAGCCGCACTGGAAGTAATCAGTAGTTACTGCCCGTTTTTTACCCGTTTTTCCCGCTTTTCATGTTCCCACTTCACTTGTTTATTTTCGTCGAGCGCTATGTACAAGTACATAATGAGGTTCTCAGAGTCCTAAAATCACTTTCTTTTTGCTGTGGTAAACCTAACCTTAGCGTCGCTTGCACTCCTACGAATTTACGGCCTACCATCCGCACCGCCTTCCAATTTGGTACCAGGAGTGGTGTGCAAGCTGTATAGTGCATAGTGTATAGTGTAAGTTTTTACCACACCCAAAGATAAACGGGCAGAAACTATTAATTATTACTATGGCAGAAGTTGCAGAACTGGCACGATAACTCGGGGACTTGCAGAGACGTATCGAAGAGGAAAGGAAAATAACCGTTACGATTCCTAGAGAAAAAAGACGCTGGAACCATGGATAGAAGACGCGAGACGTGCAGTTGCATCTCTGGGTTTTGAAGAGGAAGAAGCTGTCGACTACTTACTTGACCATCTTGATGGAGCAACAAGAGACGAAGTCCGGTTTCGTTCCCCAAGAGAAAGAAGAACAACAAACGACGTGTTTCTAATCTTAAGAGAGACATTTGGATCCCGATTATCCGAGTACCAGCTCATGAAGAAGTTTTTCGATCGTCAGCAAAAGGAAAAGGAACCATTGAGAGAGTTCGCACATGCCTTGTACACGCAGTTGGAAGAAAAAACTTAAGCAAATACAGAAGCAGTACCTGATCCAGACGCCGTGTTAAAACAGCAATTTGTGGAAAACCTCCGAGACCCTCTTCTGCATCGTGAGATAAAAAAGTGGCTGAGAGAACACCCGAATTCGACGTTCATAGAAGAAAGACAAGAGGCCGAGAATGGCACGGAGGACGACCAGCACTTGGTCCGACGAGCACACGTCCGGACATTGGGAATCGAACACGAATCGGCGACTCTATCAGAGATACAGATCAGCAGAAGCAAAATCGTCGATCTTTGAGTTTGGCTTTCATTTCTTGGTATTTCCTGTCTTTACAAGTACGTATTGTTCTGACTTGCCAGTAGCCAGTTTTGATAACTCTGGAATCGCTTCTAATGCCTCTTCATCAGTAGCTGAGTCGAAAAGAGCATCCATATTGACTGATTCGAGTGCTAAAGTAAGTAAGATAATCAAGAGAGAGAAAGACGAAAAAATATGTTGACAGGGAGCATCATTCACCAGCTGCTTGAGCTCTGAATTTCATCACCTGTAGCTTGAACGGAAATGAATTGCGGGCTCACAGAAGGACCCAACATCGATCGGATGAAAAACAAAGAAATCTATTGTCTCGATCTGGCGTTCGTCATTAATGTGTTTTAAATGATGCAGCGAAGTAATTCGAGGGACGAAAAGTAGAAATGACGAAGCCATGCGACTGCTTCTAATCTACAAAACATTTTGAATATTATGTTAGCAAATAACCAAAACTGGCCTGTGAACCCTCCGCGGCATAAAGAGGAAGTAGTAACGTTGAAGAGTATGTTACCACCACACTAGACAAAGAGGCATTACCGTTAGGCAACATCGATGCTTTTGAGACACAATGGCACAGGTGCTGGCTTCATGCCTGCAACTGGCGATCTCCTTGATTCGAGACTTCTTACACAGTTATTATTGGCAAAAGTTTAGAAACAATGTTGGTGACGATCGCCTTTCAGCTTTTCATGTGAAGATAAGCAAAGTGCTTTCGTCGCGAATTTTGTGGCGATCTCTGCAGCAACATATTCTCGGGGCTAGACCTTCAACCTGCAGCGATCGTCATGAAAATCGTGTGGTGGAGATGTTGCTTAATCCAATCTTTCTCAATGCAAGAAGGTGGTGGCAACTTTCGTGTCACCGCTTCATCAAGTAAAGGGCATGTCTAGTAGTGCAAAATTTATAGTAGTTTGATAATAAGGTTTGTGTAGGAAAATCACGAAAGGTTCCGATGGTTTGATTTAATTCGGTGAAAAAAGCACTAATTTCCACTAAGTAGTATAACTTCAAAGTGCGCACTCTTACCAATAGACTCAATGCTCTTTTCAGAATCTCGTCACACGTTGTGACTTCATGTTAATTTGACATTTGTACAGGATTTCGTAAGGCTTGCGTTGTCATCAACATTAGAGACGTTCTCTTCCCTCATAGCTAGAGAGATTAGCAATGACTGGTTCTTTTTATTTTTTCGCGTATATTTATCATTAGAGGTTTGTTGATTATATCATACCATTTTGTCATTCTTGATCTATTGTTAAGAAGCGATAATAACATGAATTTGTATATAAACCTGTTCTACATTTTGTTTATTTTACTAGCTTTGCTTCCCCACCTCTGAATGTAGGAGATCAACCCTGATTGTTAGTAAGCCGCAGTACCTTCGGGAACAAACTCAAAATGTATCAATAAATAGCAATATAGTAAGCGTTTGGTAATCTAGACTGGTTGGCCCTAAACTTGTACACCCACGTTGCAGTTGCAACCATTTATTGCATCGATTCAAATGTAGGTGCACAGTATCCTGTCTTGTCTTCATTTTTGTAATTTGCTTACATACTATCATTAGGTTCGTTGTTCTTTTTTACTTTCTGCAAGGTGTATTACGGTGAATTGGCAAAGCATCTGTTTCTCAGCTTATTGTTTGTGTAAAGTCAGGTCATAAATATTACGCAATATATAGAAATATCCAACTCTTCTCATTACTACTTGCCTTCGTACGTCTAGTCTCAAAATAGAGCACCGTAAAAGTTTCACTTTGAGTCTGGCGAGAGAACCTTGCTAAAAAACCGCTTTCAGTCGAGATCGCAATCGTTGTCTATGAAGTAAGAAAGACGCCCAGAATCCTTCTAAGCCATGCGCTCTTAGTAGACAATCTTTTCCTTGTACTCTGTACTCTCAGTTTAAAGAGTATAAAAAAATCAAAAGATTATATATATATTTTTTTATTTCTATCGGTTTCTTAATTGCATTTCGGCGCTGAAAAGCAAGGGAAGATTAGCAATTGCAGCCGGAGCAAGTGCACAAGATTTGATAGTTATATAGATAGATAGGTAAGTAATAACAATTACTTAACGATCGAGGGGTAAGCGCTTTTCTTCACGAAGAATTATTGGGCATGAGGTGGAGCAAGACTGGATACAAAGGACGAGGGATTGACTGCTCTGTCAAAAAACTGAAATGAAAAGCAATTCTTTCAGTTGGAATTTGGCCTCTCTTTTTGTTGCTTGCGCAAACTAAAGTCCTTTCTTGCTAACGTTCCTCGATATTCTTGTTTCCTTAAGTTAATCAATATATTGCAACTAAGCTCAATGTAAATGAAGCGGGCTGGAGCCCCATTTCTTGATGGAAACGAAGAATTTGTATCGATGACGCGTTCTAGAATCTTTGATATGAGGAAGATGCGGGTGTTTATACCAAATTCTAATTTTGCATCTCATAAAGAAGCCAAATAACTGTCATATACATATCTTGAATTGCCAGGGGACAAACCAGAACGAGGTTTAAGAGTCATACGCCTCCCCCCCCCTCCCCTTCGTTTTTTCTTCCACTCTGTACACACAAATATATGGGAAATGTTACCAAAAAAAATTATGATATCGTATTGTCATAATATGCTTCTTTTCTTAAGATTGACAAGACAATTTTCATTTTCTTGGTCTCGAGGGTTAAGGACGACAAGGCTATTTACTAGTAATATTACCGTCATCAAATCATTATTTTGGTAATAAAAGGGCATCAGATTTGCTCTGAAATAGTGTTTGAAGAATGGTAGTCTTTAAATAACTTGAAATATAAGCTGAAACTATGAAGTACTATTTTCAGGGTGACCTTGATAGAAGTTCAATAATGAAAAATTATTTGCACACGTGGATGGTACTAAAAGCAAAGTTCAGTACCTGAGGACTCAAAGTTGCGAAGATGCCTAAGGAGGGGCTGCATTTCCCCAACCCCAAGCATTTCCATAGGTGCAAAGGGTGCGAGCAGAATATGATTAAATAAATAAAAGTCAAAACTATGTCCTACACCATTGTCTTAATTAATCTGCCTAAAGGACTCTTATGCATAATAAAAGAAATTTCGAGACTTGCGTAATCTGGGTTATAAATCTCTTGATTCAAATTCCTGCATCCTGCCCCTTCAACTAAGCTACTGCAAGATATTTCTTAGAGCCCGGGATCTCCCTCGAGTACGAGAAATCCGTTCAGTTAAATACACGAATAAGTCATTTGCAAACATCACAAAATTATTAAGCTATATAACAGAGCCGCATATTATTTTGCTCGGAAGACACCATTAAAATTGTATCGGCCACGGTTACATGTATTCAGAAAACACCACACAACTACAAGGTGCAGGTTGCAAATGATGAAATATGCAATATTTTATAAAGTTGCAACCCCCCTGGCATAACCTGACAGTCAGGTTTTGACTTGTTAAAGTGAGTTGCTCTCACGCAGAGAGCTTAGATGATAAATGTATCCTGTGCTTTAAGGAATCGAGGAATTATGATATAGATTACCAGACGTTAACAAACCGTATATTATTACTCCCTTGACTCTGCTACTACTACTTTCAATAGGTTATGGGCCCAGAACACGGCCTATTTAGGGTTTGTTAGTAACCGTGGAGCATGAAGTTCATCGACACGTTCGAGTACAGGATAGGGACTTTTTATTCTGTAGGGTTGAAGTACAATGGCGGATACGGTCGGGTCAGAGATTCCTCAGCTGAAAGATTCCTACGATTCGTTGACCGGATGGAAATTTAACAGACAAGCTGTGCTTACAGAGGCTGAAACTTGGAATATTGTTGATAAGGATCCGGTAGAGGTACGGCCAACGGAAATATTGCTAGCTGAGGATGGTTCAAACAAGCGGCAGGTGGATAAAAGAGAGAACGCGTTTTGAAATTCGATGCCAGGAAACGAAAGGCATTGAGGATCATCATGACGGGTATTCGAAGGATTTAGCGTATCTTTTGGACGGTAACTACCCTAAGAATCCCCGGGAGGCCTGGAGGACTTTGATGCGTCGTTTCCAAACCAAGTCGCAGTCCCTTCGAGTATCGGTAAGAACCAGGGCGATCTAAAAAACTTAGATAATTTAGATCGCCCTGGTAAGAATGGAACTTAATGCTGTGAAGTTCAATGGTCATGGGGATGTTGTTGAATGGGCAAAGAATCGATTGCGTTTGTATAAACAACATGGTCAATGCAGAAGTCCGATCAGTGACCTGGAGCAATGCATTTAAGACACTGAATGCTTTACCATCGTCTTGGAGTGAATTCAACATAAGTTGCCAGGACAGCAAAGGATAATGTGGCATGGGTTCTAAATGGTGAACTGGGGCCTGTTTCATAAAACTCACAAGTTTACAAGTTTACAATTTTACAAATAAACGCTTGTTTTTACAAGGACTTGTATTTTCTGTTTCATAAAACATTTGTAAAAACAAGTA